>LPNX011005366.1:320926-535438 GCA_001517045.1 Pseudotsuga menziesii | reverse complement strand
AAACAAAATCCCATTTTGTTTGATGAAACGTTCAAATTTTAAAGGGACAAATCCAATGAATTACCAGCTACTGAAAGGGTGGCCTTCCTTGAGCTACTGATTTAGTGAAATTCCATATTTTTAAACAACCTTTGTAAACTATATTAGATTAACGAAATCACTACTATGAAGTTATTATTTTGGGTGGATTTATAATTAAAAAATCAAGGGATGAGTATTAATGATTCCCATACCTGTTATCATCATCCTAGTCTTCCATCTTATCCAAAACATTATAAACTGATTTTATTGTTTGATTTTGTTACTATAACTATTTATAAGGTTACGATATCGGGATATTTGATCTTGGTATGGTTTGGCACATTATTATGGATTTCATTGGTAAGTTGATTAAAGGTTATGAATTGTCGGGTCTTTATAACTCTGATAAAGCTTAGAGTGTCCAAGAGCATATGTCTCACGTGCCATACCCTAAGCTTACAAACCATCCTTGATATTAACGGTTTATGTCGATTTTTATATGGTTTATATTGCAAAGTCTAGTTTCGACTTGATGGTTTGTATTATGTCGTATTGTCCACCACCTTTGAAGGGTAAGTCGAATCTATGGTAAGGGTGATATGTATTATGGTTTTTCATCATATCAATTTATGCCGTAGCCTCCATTCTGATCCACCTGTTGCGAAGTCGATATGCTATCATGACACTGGTACTGAACCCTGTCCATCACGTTTAAGTCCTAGTACTTGTCCTCCATCATGGCTACCTATCAATGGAACACTTGTTTCTTGTACAGTGATGGACCTCATATCATTAATGCCAGTTAAATAATGATAACATGAGTTATCTGGAGTCTTCGACTGTCATTCCTCATTAATCGATTACCTATCTGAGCGATAATGTCTTCGTTTATGCCGAACTTGCAGGGGTGTAGTCTGCGTTTGTTCATGGCTCATTTTGCTTATCACAAGGTTAAGTTTCATTGCTTGTTCTTGCTCAGTCTTTACCCAGAGTGCTCGTTCTCTAATTTGTTGTCTTGTGCCGAGCTGTGGTATTTGTTTTGTGTGTGGTTATGTGCCTTGACACAGCCGGTCATGGCGCAGATGGTGAGGGTCGAGCCTTGCGAAATGAAATTGTTGGATTCGAACCCTGAGCTGTCAGCAAAGGTCGAGGCTATTGGGTGGATTCCATTTATAAGTAAATTCTCTCATTCGAACCCCGAAGTCACAAGGGTTTTCGCTGTCTCCTTGGTTTATTTTCAGGCAGAAGTGGGTGATTTCCGCTTTTAGGTGGATGAGTGATCAGTAGCGCTTTCCAATGGTCTGTCACTGACCGATGAGAGATGGTTTAAATATAAGAGGATGGACATTACTAAGTGGCGGAAGCTCCTAAAGAACCCTTGTCAGGAAGTATCGTTCCATAGTGGAGTAGCTCACAAGTACTTCAAAAAGGAGTGGTGCCCTGTTCTGGACCTTATCCACAGATACCTAACTTGTGAAGGCCGCTTGTCTTCAGCGTACATCTATCATCTCAGGATGATGTCTGCATTTATAGGTTTCTCGCTGAACTTACCTTATTATTTGTTGCAAAGTCTGTTTAAGATGTCTGCTGCCATTAAAAAGGGTCCTAAGCATGTTAGTCATAGTCTCTTTCACCATGGCTTAGTCCGCATGTTAATTGATAAGGATCTTTCGAAGTCAAACCGGTCCTGGGATGAGTTCATCGAGTCCAATGGATTTTCCCCTTTCTACCATTGTCAGTTTGACAACCCTGAGGAATGCAACAAGCATAAAGAGTCGAGTCTAGTTTTAGTCTCTTCTTTACGTAAACCACTATCTAACACCGGCCATATGAGTCATGAACCTTGCAGTGATCCTGTATCTACTCCAGTGAGAGGCACTGATACTCCTCTGATTTCTAAACGCGTGAGGAGATTTTCATCTCTGTCACTGATTACGCCACAAAACAATGTTGATAAAATTTGCAATCGTGGAAGAGACAGACCGAAATTCAAGCTGGTGGGTAGATTTACTAGGAGCATGGCAAAAGGTAATACTGTCAAAACACCCGTGACTGATAGTGTTCAGGTTGAGACTGTTGTCATAGATGATGAAGAAGCAGATCTTCCACTGCCTGTTAATGATAATAATGTTCAGCCTGATTTCGTTTCAAACTTGGTTGATGAGAGTTCTCCTGTGATTGGTAGGGATATTCCTGTGGTTGATAAAGATGTTTGGGAGGATCCTGTTATTGATCTCCCATCTAAAGAAAAGTCTGTGGAGACAAGCTCTCCTGTTTTTCGTGAAGTTGGGGATATGATGCATCCATTATTTGTGAATTGTCTCTTAGACAAAATATGCAGGATGGAAGAAAGGGTAAATGAAGTAGTAGCCAATCGCGATTTGATGGAGGCTGATAATCTGAAGTTAAAGGAGAAGGTAGACTCGAGTGATAAGCATATCTTATGTTTAAAAAATCATAAGAACAAGCTGATTAGAAGGGTTTTTAAATTACAGAGTGGGAATGATAAGAACGAAGAAAAGGTTTGGGAGCTTAATGCTCAGGTTGTGCTTATGCAGTTTAGGGGTCATTCGCCGAGTCAGTCGAGTGGTGTGAACATCCAAGTTTTCAATGCACCTGTAAATTTGTAATTTTTTCGAGTGTATTTGCTATCCGTTTCATATTTTGAAGTTTTGATGGATTGACGATCAGGTTATCTCTGTACAGGTATTAATTTGTTTTATTTCTGTTTATTATATATGTTCTTGCATGGATTTTGATGACTGCCTGTTTTTGGATGATCCCCCACATGATCGGAAACAAAATGACTATCAGGCTTTCCAGGTGTTGTTTCATCGTTGAAGTTTTCGATTTTTATGGATCGAATCTTTACCATTTCTTGGCGTTTTTACGTATATGGGAAAATGACATGTATTACTTGTCATTTTTAAGGGAAGTTGGTTAGAGGGTTCGATTTTGGTTATATCTAGTTTTTAGGACTATTTATTTTTGAATATTACATGTATTTAAGGGGAGACAGCATGTGGTATAGGGGGTCGATAGTTTGGGGAAAAGAGACAACAAGACTGCGGTTTGATCTTTTGTAACTAGAGATAGTTTCCTATCAGCAGATACAATCTTTAAAATGGTGATAAATTATATATATGTTTACATTTTTATGCTTAGCACATGTGTATGCTATCCCTAGTCTTGTTACTATTTTTCTATATTATGCATGTTTGTCATAATTTCTTTTATGAAATTGTGCAAATATATTATGTTTGGCTATTGACTTATGCTGATTATCATTCTGTTAATAAATGCCATGTTGTAAATTGGTGATTGACATCGTTACGTACGTGGTTTACACGTCTATTGCATGATCTTGGTGATTTCTAAATTTATTTCAAGGATTTTCAAGATTATTGGTAGTCCTGTTAGCAGATTTGATTTCGGTTTAAATTTCGCATTGCTCCTGATCAGGATAGTACGTAGGTTAGGATAATATGTTTTTCTTTTATGTTGATTATATTGTTAAAAAATCTATTTGAAACAGATGTTTATATTCATGTCATATGCAGGTTATTATTTTCATTATTGATTAATGTACAGATGTATATAATGTATCTTTGTTATTAATCAAGCTTGTTAATAGTTATTTAATTCTCTATCTTTATAAACTGATTTAACTTAGTTTATTAATATTGTAATTAATAACATTTATTAATTTGTATAGACATAGATACATATCTGATCAATAATCAGTAGTGTTAGATCTATCTCTTAGATTTTTATACAGTTAGACTTTCAGGCTAACAGAGCCTTTAAACCTGTCAGGAACAACCATCCCAAACAGCTTGGAGCCTGCTTTAAGGATCCCGGTCTAGGTTGTCTCCCCCGTTGCGTGCACAGTCATCTACGCCCGTCAACAATGGCGCTAGAAGGAGGGCCAGCCTAGGCAAATGGATGATGAAGACAATCCTGTAAACAAAGTTAATCATCCTATCACCCCTCAAATACAGTCAACTGCACAACCACGCTCTCACCATTCATCTCGAGTGAATGAAACCCCAATGAGCGACTCTGTTCAAAATATTATCTCTCAGTTCAACTCTCCTGGTATTCACCTACCTGAAGAAATTGACTAGTATGAGCAAGCCATAAACGAATATCGTAGAATTTTAACAAGGGCTTATTCGAATCTCACTAGGCGCCAGCCCACTGAATTATCTCTGCCACAGATTACCTGTCCTTGTACTTGTCATCCTGAACCTGCTTCGGGAGGGCAAGAGCAGTCTTTAGGTGTCATTTTCGATCTTCAAATACAACAATCTCTATCAGGCACCAATCAGCCTTCCTCTTCTTCAGGACCACCTGCTTCAGGAGGGTCTGGTCAACCACCATCACCGCCTCATTCGCCTCCTCGTATTCTTCAAACACCACCTTCACCGCGTCCAACTCCAAGAAACATGGCAGGTGTGAATCTCCCAAACCCTAATGCTAATATGCCATGGTTAGCTCAGGATGCAGTGGTTGTCCCAGGTGATCAACATCCTTTACCTAATCATCCTGAGAAGTTGTTACCCAAGTTCAACCCTCAGTCGAAAGAGCCAGCGGAAGATCATGTCAAGAATTTTATGTTAGTTGTTCGGCTCCTGGATGTTGAACATGAAGATGTATTCTGTCGGCTTTTCCATTATACATTCGAGGGTTAAGCATCGACATGGTATTTTTTTGCTTACAGCTGGTTCCATTACCAGATGGAACGAATTCGACCTTGCTTTCATGAACAAGTTTGGAGATGACAAGACTCCAGCTGCCTTGGTGTTAGAATTGTCTAGAATTCGCATGGAAACCAAGGAAAAGGTCAAAGATTTCAACCAGCTATTCCTTACTCTAAGAAATAGGATCCTTGCTGCTTCAAGGCCAGCTAAGGATGTCACTATTGAATTTTACACTTCAGCCTTTCCTGTGTCAATGGCCATGTTTGTCAGACAAAAGGCCAAACTTAACCTTGCTGAAAACTTTGAAGAAGCAATTAAGGTTGAGAAGGATATGTCTACCATAAAAGAAAATCCTGGAGTAGACACAGATGATGCATCTTCTTCTCGTAAGAAGACTGACAGTCCTACCAAGACCACAAACCCTGAGAAAAAAGGTCAGGATTCATTAGATCTAGATAGCCTACAAAGAGTTATTAAAAAACTGTCTAATGAAATCATTGATCTAAAGAAAGGCTCTTCTGAAAACACTCCTCCTAAAGAACCACCTAGACAACCTTTTAGAAGGCCATTCCCGAATATAGCTCCCAGACAGACTCCACTGTCTGAAGCTAATAGTGTTGATGAAATTAATAGTTTCCTCAAGCTACTAGTTTCAGGTCTAGAAACATCATCTAAAAATGAAACTCAATCTTCAGGACAGAGTTCTGAAGGTACGCAAGACAAAGATAATGACATAGAAGATAAACCTCCTCAAGTTATCAGCCATTTCTGGGATACATCAGAACTGACTAATGATGAAGATGTAGGTGTTGTCAATGTAAACTAGCATCAATATAACACTAGAAGCAAGAAAGATCAGCCCTTAGGGGAACATTCTACAACTGCTACAGATAATAGTTCAGCTGCTCAAACAAAAACTCAACCTGCAAATAGCAAATATGCACCCTCTCTTGATTTAGAATATGATCTGATTGAAGACTTAAAGAAAATCAGGGCCAATATCTCTATCTATGAATTACTTAAGTTACCAGTGATTAGGGATAAAATGATGCAAGGGGTGTCTCCAAGTAAAAGTGGAAAAACTCCTTCAAGTCAAAACAGCTCTGCTAACACTAAAGATAACCCAACAAGATCTTCAGTCAATGCATCATCCATAGGCAAGAAATCTGATCCTTCAACTCCACCTTTTTTACTTACGTTTGAAATATGCAATCGTAAAGTGCACAACTGCATGATAGACTCAGGGGCCTCCAAAAATGTTATGCCATACTCTATATGTAAAAAACTTAATGCTGTCCCTGTACCTTGTGATACAAGTATTGTACAGCTTGATCATTCAAACGTAAAAGTAATGGGTAAGTTGAAATAGGTGTTGATAAGGTTAGCTTCGAATCCTCAAGTCCATTTTATTATTGATATAATTGTAGCAGACATCCCAGAAGCATGTGGTCTATTTCTCAGTAGAGGTTGGTCTGAGCAACTGAAGGGATATTTTTCTACTAATTGGTCACACTTATGGATATCTCATAATGGTCGCCCGAATAAAATCAGAATTGATCGGGAACGCTACATGAATCATACCGTCACCGAATTGGATGACTCGAATGAACCGGTATTATTCATCGACACCATAATGGGAAACTATATGGCAGATTCTTGCTTTGGGGATTTTGAAGCTGAGACTTCATTAATAACAGGTGCAGAACAGCAGTCTGAAATCTACCATTTTTCACAAGTTCCACATGAAATTCCAGTCCCAAATGAGGCACACTTAGATCTGAACAATGGTTTTTGGTCTTTATATTTCGACGGATCTAAGTCAAAAGAAGGGGCTGGTGCAGGTTGCTTGCTGATAGACCCCTATGGGAAAAGATATTTCATTGCCTGTAGGTTAGAATTCGAATGCACCAACAATGTGGCTGAATACAAAGCTCTGATTCAAGGGCTGAAAAAAGCAATTGACCTGGGAGCCAAAGATTTGGTAGTGTTAGGGGACTCTGAGATAATTGTTAGACAGGTACGTAACACCATCCATTGCATTGCTAGACACCTGAGAAATTATCAGGCAGAGGTATGGAATTTACTATTAGCATTTGAAGCATTTAACATAAGTTCCATCCCTCATTATCTACATCAGGAAGCTGATCTTTTAGCTAATGTTGCTTCAAGGTTAATTCCATCCGAAGGAATGCTTACTAATTCTTTCTCGGTTGAATTGCTTTTCAGACCTTCTATACCTGACAACATAGCAAATTGGAGAGTTTTTGACAATGACGAGCAGTTGATCGATTTTTTGACTTTGAAGGATACTTTTAAGGATGCGGTCATTGATGAAATGACTCATGATGAGGATCTATATAATTTTGCGGTAATCAATAAGCCTTGCACAATTCAGGAATCTCTCAATCAGGTTAGTGCTCTTCCCAGATCAGTAATCAAACTTGAGAAATTCTATGACTTGAAGGATAAATTTAAAGCTGCAAGGAATTGTAAAACTAATAGCTCCATCATGCAATCTGACATTGTAAATCTAGGTACTGAACACAACCCTCAATGTGTAAATCTGAGTAGTACATGTACTCCCTAGGAAAAAACAGCCTTCATTAAACTCTTCAATGAGTTCAAAGACATATTTGCATGGACGTATGATGACCTGAAAATTTTTGACCCTAATATAATGCAACATGTCATTCCTATGAAACCAGAGGCTAAGCCTTTTCAACAAAAAATGAGGAAAATGCATCCTAGCCTAGAACCAGCTGTCAAGAAGGAGCTGAATAAACTCCTTGCTGCTAGAATAATTTTCCCAGTTTAGCATGCACAGTGGGTGGTAAATCTTGTCCCCGTCAGAAAGAAAAATGGTGATATCAGGTTATGCGTTGATTTTCGAAACTTGAATAAGGTTTCAGATAAGGACAATTATTCTGTTCCTCCAATGGAGAAAATCTTGCAACAGGTCTCCGTATCTAAAATGTTTTCACGTCTAGATGGTTTTTCAGGATACAACCAAGTGTTAGTATCCAAAGCTGACCAGTTGAAAACAACTTTTAGGACTCCTTGGGGAACCTATGCATATAGGAAGATTCCATTTGGTCTAATAAATGCCGGAGCAACATTTCAGAGGGAAATGGATATCGCCTTCAGAGGTCTGATCGGTAAGTTTGTTGTTATTTATCTTGATGATATTACCATCTTTTCAAAAAATAGAACTTATCATTTAACTCATCTCAGGAGAGTTTTTGAGCGTTGCAGGAAGTATGGGATTTCTCTAAATCCTAAGAACTCTATGTTTTCAGTAACAGAAGGTAAGTTGCTGGGTTTTATTGTTTCTAAACAAGGCATCAATATTGACCCAGAACACACCCGTGCTATATCACATATTTCAATGCCTCACTCAAAGAAGTCTATGCAGTCGTTTCTTGGGAAGATAAATTTTGTTTCTAGATTTATTCTTGGGTTCATGGAAATTGTTAGGCCGCTTCAGAAAATGATCAAGAAAGATGCTAATTTTAAATGGTCTACTGATGAGAAGCAATATTTTCATGACATATTAAAATCTATTGCTGAAGCTCCTACTCTAACTAGCCCATATTTTTCCAAACCTTTAATTTTGTATACGTGTGCTTCTGATTCCTCATATGCTGCTGTTCTGACACAGAAAAACCAGGAAAATAATGAGACTCCTATCGATTTTACGAGTTCTTGTTTGAATGGTGCAGAGTTGAACTACCTAGAAGTAGAGAAGTAATATTTCGCTATTTTCAAATCTGTCAAACATTTCAGGCCTTACTTACTGAAGTCCCACACCAAAGTCATTGTACCATATTCTGCAGTTAGAAATCTCTTGGTGCAAAAGGATCTTGGTGAAAAACGAGCACATTGGGTCACAGCACTTCAGGAATATGACCTGGAAATAAAACCTTTAAAGATTGTCAGGGGACAAGGACTCTGCAAGCTAGCAGCTAGGTCTGCAGACAGTTCTGAACCTGATCTGCACTTCTTTAGCGAACCTTCTTTATCTGAAAGGGAATTTTTTCCAATCTCTACTCCTCCTAATTCTTGGTATAATGATATTAAGTTTTTTTTATTGCATGGGAATGCTCCTGAACATTTGGATCCACTTCATAAAAGAGCTTTGAGATTGAGATCTGCCCCTTATCAGCTTATTGATAACATTTTGTTTAGAAATAATTTCGAAGGAGTTCTTCTTCGTTGTCTAGAAATAAATGAGGCTGATAATGTGTTATCTCAACTACATGCAGGACCAGCCGGAGGACACTTTAGCAGAGAAACCACTGCACATAAGATACTTAAAGCTGGTTACTACTGGCCCACGTTGTTCAAAGATGCATATGCTTTCGCCAGGAAGCGTCAGGAGTGTCAGAGAGAAGGAGGCAGACTGAAGAAGGCAACATTACCCCTCCAGCTGGTTATTATCGAAGTCCCATTTCAGCAATGGGGTCTGGATATTGTTGGCCCAATCACACCAGCTTCTTCACAGTAGCATAAATACATTTTAACAGCCACAAACTACTTCACTAGATGGGTTGAAGCCATCCCTTTGCAAGTAGTTAATTCGGAACAGGTGATATCATTCCTTGATTATTTTATTATCACCAGATTCGGTATTCCTGAATCTTTGATTTTTGACAATGCAACTTATTTTTCTTCCGTTAAATTAACTGAGTATGCATTGGAGAAAGGAATAAAATTAAAGTATTCAGCTAATTATTATCCTCAGGGTAACAGGTTAGCTGAATCTTCTAATAAAAATTTAATCAAGATTCTGAAACGTATGGTGGTAAATCATCACAGGAATTGGCATAACGCCTTATCGAATGCCTTGTGGGCTGACAGAGTGACTCCCAAAGCTTCCATAGGAAACTCTCCCTTTTTTCTGATATATGGCAAGGAAACTTACCCTCTTTACAGCTCTCCCAGTCAGTGCAGGAGACACCATGTTCTACCATGGAGCATCGAATTGACACCTTCCATAAACTGGAGGAAGATAGGGAGTTGGCTAGGAAAAAGTTTGAAAAACACCAGCAGATCGTGAAGCATTGGTTTGACCTCAGAAATTCAGTCAGTCGGGATTTGGAAGTAGGTGACTTAGTCCTGAAATGGGACAAGGAGCACGAAGATAAAGGAAAACATACGAAGTTCCAATGCCTGTGGCTGGGACCATTTATTTTTACGGAAAAACTTGGTCCTAGCACTTTCAGGTTGCAAACATTGGAAGGTGACATTGACAACCTTCCAGTAAATGGTCACCTGATTAAGAGATATTTTTGCTGATCCCCCTCAAGGGATTATCCTATATATACCTGGTGTGGTGTGCTTGCTTGATGGATTTTATTTCGTTTTCCTTTTGATTTATTTGCTGTTTTATTTGTGTGTTGTGATCCTGATCAATTTATCAAACATCAAACTGATGACTGATTTCAAGTTCTGTAATTGATCTGTAAATCATGCATGAAGACATTACTATCCTGGGAACTGTCATACTATTTTTACTTCTTGAACAGGGAATAGTTTTTCATCGTTCTAGATTTTACCAGAAAGTCTTAAATCATGCTAATATTAATTAATTATATCAGTCTCTGCAAATATTTTCCCAAAGGGATTAGGGCAGTACTTGGTAAAGTTATCTATTTAAATCTTTTACGCCATCACTTCTTGTAAAGAGGATCAGATTTTCCTCCCCATCTGCTAAGATAATCTCATTTGAGATTAACGATAATTACGTTCTAGACAAGGATGGACTTGAACATTTGCAAAAACAATCTGAAGGACAGAAGGTCTCATAACGAGCTGATCTGCTCAGGATCATAGGTTTGCATCCAGTAACATTGTCGTCTCTGGTCACCAAGCCTGGGAAATGACCCTTGGACAAAAAGCTCTGAGGGATGAAAGGTCTCATTACGAGCCGGTTCATTTTACTGTAATGCAGACTGGTGACTGACATGGTTACTATCTGGTTACCAAGCCTAAACCATGGCCTTCATGAGTAATAAAATTAAAAGAAAATAATGGTAATAGTTCACCTCGACTAGAATTGTATATTTATAACTATCAGATGGGATACTAGCATTCTGTGGGTTTTGAAGCAACCTTGTTGAGGCTATGGACGCCTGCTGGCAGCAGGGCCATGCTTTTGGTATCGAGATTTTATTCTTTAATACTAAGCCATTTACTGTCTTACTCTTTAAGGACTGATTTTTGTTAGAGACCTGATTTTTATCAAATGAATGACTGAAACTGTAATTTTCTGGTAATTTTTAGAACTGTGAAATACTTGAATCTGTTTGAGATGTTAAAATAGTGATCTCTGTATAATGGCTTATATTAAGGATTTAATTTCATTGTTCACATGATTTCAGGTCAAAGAACAGAGATAGCTGTTCCGCCCAGGAAGTCGCCATCTGTTGTGCCCCTACTCAACAACCTTTAAAAAACATATTTCATCAAACAAAATACCATTTTGTTTGATGAAACGTTCAAATTTTAAAGGGACAAATCCAATGAGTTACCAGCTACTGAAAGGGTGGCCTTCCTTGAGCTACTGATTCAGTGAAATTCCATATTTTTAAACAACCTTTGTAAACTATATTAGATTAACGAAATCACTACTATGAAGTTATTATTTTAGGTGGATTTATATTTAAAAAATCAAAGGATGAGTATTAATGATTCCCATACCTGTTATCGTCATCCTAATCTTGCATCTTATCCAAAACATTATAAACTGATTTTATTGTTTGATTTTGTTACTATAACTATTTATAAGGTTATGATATTGGGATATTTGATCTTGGTATGGTTTGGCACATTATTATGGATTTCATTGGTAGGTTGATTAAAGGTTATGAATGGTCGGGTCTTTATAACTCCGATAAATCTTAGAGTGTCCAAGAGCATACGTCTTACGTGCCATACCCTAAGATTACAAAACATCTTTGATATTAACGGTTTATGTCGATTTTTATATGGTTTATATTGCAAAGTCTAGTTTCGACTTGAAGGTTTGTATTATGTCGTATTGTCCGCCACCTTTGAAGGGTAAGTCGAATCTATGGTAAGGGTGATATGTATTATGGTTTATCATCAGATCAATTTATGATGTAGCCTCCATTCTGATCCACCTGTTGCGAAGTCGATATGCTATCATGACACTGGTACTGAACCCTGCCCATCACGTTTAAGTCCCAGTACTTGTCCTCCATCGTGGCTGTCTGTCAATGGAACACCTATTTCTTATATAGCGAAGGGCCTCATATCATTAATTCCAGTTAAATAATGATAACATGAGTTATCTGGAGTCCTCAACCGTCATTCCTCATTAATTTATTACCTCTTTGAGTGATAATGTCTTCGTTTATGCCGAACTTGCAGGGGTGTAGTCTGCGTTTGTTCATGGCTCATTTTTCTTATCACAAGGTTGAGTTTCATTGCTTGTTCTTGCTCAGTCTTTACCCGGAGTGCTCGTTCTCTAATTTGTTGTCTTATGGCGAGCTGTGGTATTTATTTTGTGTGCAGTTACGTGCCTTGACACGGTCGGTCATGGCACCGGTGGTGAGGGTTGAGCCTTGCGAAATGAAATTGTTGGATTCAAACCCTGAGTTGTCAGCAAAGGTCGAGGCTATTTGGTGGATTCCGTTTATAAGCAAATTCTCTGATTCGAACCCCGATGTCACAAGGGTTTTCCCTGTCTCCTTAGTCAATTTTCAGGCAGAAGTGGGTGATCTATGCTTTCGGGTGGACGACCGATCAGTAGCTCTTGCCACTGGTCTGTCATTGACTGGTGAGAGATGGTTTAAATATAAGAGGATGGACATTACTGAGTGGTGGTAGCTCCTAAATAACCCTTGTCAGGAAGTATCTCTCCGCAGTGGAGTAGCTCGCAAGTACTTCAAAAAGGAGTGGCGCCCTGTTTTGGACTTGATCCACAGACACCCGACTTGTGAAGGCCACTTGTCTTTAGCGTACGTCTATCATCTCAGGCTGATGTCTGCATTTATAGGTTTCCTACTGAAATTACATTATTATTTGTTGCAAAGTCTGTTTAATATGTCTGCTACCATTAAAAAGGGTCCTAAGCATGTTAGTCATAGTCTCTTCCACCATGGCTTAGTCCGCATGTTAATTGATAAGAAGCTGTCGAAGTCAAACCGGTCATGGGATGAGTTCGTCGAGTCCAATGGATTTTCCCCTTTCTGCCATTGTCAGTTTGACAACCCTGAGGAATGCAACAAGCATAAAGAGCTGAGTCCAGTTTCAGTCTCTTCTTTACGTAAACCATTGTCTAACACCGGCCATATGAGTCATGAACCTTGCAGTGATCCTGTATCTACTACAGTGAGAGGCACTGATACTCCTCTGGTTTCTAAACGCATGAGGAGATTTTCATCTCTATCACCGATTACGCCACAAAACAATGTTGATAAATTTGCAATCATGGAAGAGATAGACCGAAAGTCAAGTTGGTGGGTAGATTTACTAGGAGCATGGAAAAAGGTAATACTGTCAAAACCCTCGTGACTGATAGTGTTCAGGTTGAGACTGTTGTCATAGATGACGAAGAAGAAGATCTTCCACTATCTGTTAATGATAATAATGTTCAGGTTGAGTTCGTTTCGAACCTGGTTGATGAGAGTTCTCCTGTCATTGGTAGGGATATTCCTGTGTTTGATAAAGACATTTGGGAGGATCCTGTTATTGATCTCCCATCTAAAGAAAAGTCTGTAGAGACAAGCTCTCCTGTTTTTCGTGAATTTGGGGATATGATGCATCCATTATTTGTGAATTGTCTCTTAGATGAAATACGCAGGATGGAAGAAAGGGTAAATGAAGTAGTAGCCAATCACGATTTGATGGAGGCCGATAATATGAAGTTAAAGGAGAAGGTAGACTCGAGTGATAAGCATATCTTATGTTTAAAAAATCATAAGCACAAGCTGATTAGAAGGGTTCTTAAATTACAGAGTGAGAATGATAAGAACGAAGAAAAGGTTCAGAAGCTTAATGCTCAGGTTGCGCTTATGCAGTTTAGGGGTTAGTCGCCGAGTCAGTCGAGTGGTGTGAACATCCAAGTCTTCAACGCACCTGTAAATTTGTAATGTTTTCGGGTGTATTTGATATCCATTTCATATTTTGAAGTTTTGATGGATTGATGATCAGGTTATCTCTGTACAGGTATTAATTTGTTTTATTTCTGTTTATTATATAGTGTTTATCATTTCGATTTTTGGATGTATGTTAATTATTTCATTTTCATGTGTTGCATTGCAGGCAATATGGTTGCTGTTCTTGCGCAGATTTTGATGACTGTCTGTTTTTGGAGGATCCCCCACATGATCGGAAACAAAACAACTATTAGGCTTTCCAAGTGTTGTTTCATCATTGAAGTTTTCGATTTTTATGGGTCGAATCTTTACCATTTCTTGGCGTTTTTACGTATATGGAAAAATGACATGTCTTACTTGTCATTTTTAAGGGAAATTGGTTAGAGTGTTCGATTTTGGCTATCTCTAGTTTTTAGGACTGTTTATTTTTGAATATTACATGTATTTAAGGGGAGACAACATGTGGGATAGGGGGTCGATAGTTTGGGGAAAAGAGACAACAAGACTGCGGTTTGATCTTTTGTAACTGGAGACAGTTTCCTGTCAGCAGATACAATCTTTAAACTGGTGATAAATTATATATATGTTTACAGTTTTATGCTTAGCACATGTGTATGCTATCCCTAGTCTTGTTACTATTTTTCTATATTATGCATGTTTGTCATAATCTCTTTTATGAAATTGTGCAAATATATTATGTTTGGCTATTGACTTATGCTGATTATCATTCTGTTAATAAATGCCATGTTGTAAATTGGTGATTGACATTGTTACGTACGTGGTTTACATGTCTACTGCATGATCTTGGTGATTTCTAAATTTATTTCAAAGATTTTCAAGATTATTGATAGTCCTGTTAGCAGATCTGATTTCGGTTTAAATTTCGCATTGCTCCTGATCAGGATAGTATGTAGGTTAGGATAATATGTTTTTCTTTTCTATTGATTATATTGTTAAAAAATATATTTGAAACAGATGTTTATATTCATGTCATATGCAGGTTATTATTTTCATTATTGATTAATGTACATATTTATATAATGTATCTTTGTTATTAATCAAGCTTGTTAATAGTTATTTAATTTTCTATCTTTATAAACTGATTTAACTTAGTTTATTAATACTGTAATCAATAACATTTATTAATTTGTATAGACATAGATACATATCTAATCAATAATCACTAGTGTTAGATCTATCTCTTAGATTTTTATACAGTTAGACTTTCAGGCTAACAGAGCCTTTAAACCTATCAAGAACAACCATCCCAAACAGCTTGCAGCCTACTTTAAGGATCCCAGTCTGGGTTGTCTCCCCCGTTGCATGCATAGTCATCTACACCCGTCAACAAGACCTGAACATGAAAAAGATTCCGAGTGTGCTTTGTGTTTTTGTCATGCTCATTAAAAACTTAAGAACAAAGCAAAGAGTTTATTGTTGTAAGCCCCATTTCTTGTAATCAAATGGATCTTTCCGAGTGATCTTGCGTTCCTTCACACTCGTAAAACTCAAGCTATTCATGATGTTCTGGAAGGAGCATTGGGTAGGTGATAATTTAACCTTTTTCAGACCTCCATGACTAAGTACGAAAAAGGTTCACCTTTTCTTCTACAGAAGTTAAGAGAGTTCTTTTATGGTATGTTTTATAATTTTTCAGCCTTAGGAGACTAAATTGGACAAAAAAGGACCCCCCTGGAGTCTTCTTTGGAGTTTTCAGACTCTCTAAATGTGAAATCACCAACTGAGAATGTAATAGTTCGTGCTCATTAAATATACGAATCAGTGACACTATCAAGCATTATTTTCCCTTCTCTTCAAGCTTGTTAAAAAATGAAGAGGGATCCAAGTTGACTTTCCTAGACTCATTAAAATTTAATAGAGAAGGTAAGCAAGAAGTTTTCTCTTGTTTTCAATAGTGGCAGCATGTCCTCCTTGAACATAGCACTCTCTATTTTTTTCGATACCCATGTCTCAGTGTTCACTTTCAGTTCAGCTATTACTTCGAGTTTCCTACTCGTCTTCTTGTTCGTTATACCCGGGGAATCTGATCATGTCTCCCACATGACAGATAAGTCTAGTTGTTCTATCTATGAGTTAAAATCTACCTTGGTTCATCTCGGTGTCGTGCTCACTATTCAAGGAGTCAACCCAATGTTTGATCTTTCTCCTAATCCCATCATTGGTATATCTGTTATCTATTGTGTCTCCCTTATTTTTCCCAGTTCCTATTCACTTCTTGTGATCCATTGGAGGATCTATTTCCTTCCTTATCATATCATGGCTCTGTTTCAGTACTTCCTGATGACGAAGACCTAGAGTTTTGATGATCGTACCTCAGGATTCACTTTCATCATTGGTGCATTCCTTTTCTTCAGTTGTCAATTATCACCTATTGATTGACAAACTGTTGAATCGTTTCCATGTTTGACTTAATCCTACCTTTATTCACGTGGCTTGGATTGTACTGATTCTTTGGGATTGTTTATGAAGACCTTAGTTCCTCACTTATGGACTAAGTTGCACAAGATTATGTTCCATTTATGTACATAGCTTCCAGATATTTGAAGACCGATCATTATTGTATATTGTGGCTTCAATAAACCTTTGTAATATACGTGGTCTTGTACCCATATCATATGATGTACTCAAATATTGTAAAGGATCTAGTGTTCCAGTATATTGAACATAGCATCCTTAGATATGAATTTGTATATGACAATATTATTTATTTGTTTCAGGTACTACCTCTACTCCATTGGATTTTTGAGTTCTCCAAAGATAAATATTATAATGTATTTCGGCCATCGCTTCCCTCTGACCTCACACATTAGGGGGCATCTGTTATCCACCCAAATGGCACTTCCCCGTCTGAGTGGTGACATTTCCTATGTTGGCGCACAAAAGGACATTTAAGGATTGAAGGTTGCCTAAAACACTATAGATGGGCATGTTATGAAATACATTCATTATCCATCTAGCCTTTTACCTTCGAATATGTTAGTTGCTATATGCGCCTTTGCCTATATGCAACCCGCGTACATACACAAATTTTCCTATAGCATGTCGCGTACTGTACACAAATATTTGTAATTAAAACCCACGTATAGATATGTACGCAGGATTTCCTTAGAGAAACTCGTGTGTCATACGCGGGTTTCCAGTATCAATACCCGTGTATGCTTTCCTTTGACATTAAAAATAATAAATCGTGATTATTTGAGATTTGTTAAGCCCTTAACTATAACCACCTTAACTATCTCAACCTCCTCAACCCTCAAAACTGTCTTATTTCTCTAAGTATAAATAAAGGCCTTGGGAAGGGTATTAATCAATGATACTTGGAGAGAAAATTTATGCTGGTGGTGTCTATTCAGAAGTATTTGGAGCAGTGGAACTTAGAATCCTTTGGTTGTAGAGGAGTCCTTGTCTCAGGAATTGGGTTGTAATATTAACTCATTCACTATTGTTAATAAAGAGAATCCTTCTTCCAAATGTGTTTTGAATGTCTTTTATGTATCATGGTTTGATGAATATTTATGATTAAGCACTCTATATTTTGTTTATCTAACCCATTCCATATACATGTATAAGCTTGCACTTGGAGGATTTTCTCTTTACAGGTGAAGGAGAAACATCCCTGAAATATTTTGAGGAGAAGCAGAGTGGAAGAGGACAAAGCTAGGATCAACCGTCGTGAATCGGGTAAGTCTATATTATCTCTTGTTTCCTTTTTGTACTCTAAAGTTGACTGCCTGCAAGTTTTAAAAGTATGTTGGTAACCCCAGACCTTCAGTTATAAGGTGTTTATTCCTGTACAACAGAAGCTCACAACCCTTGTATGGAGGATGCCTACACTCAATGCCTTCATTGAGTCCCTAACAGGTGAACATGATAAGCTCATCCAGATGGGGGTCATCATATCCTCCTGTGATCAAGACCTACATGTCTCAGAGCCCAAATATATGAAGGGTAAAGGAAAGCAGTAGAAGAACCCAAAAAATAAATTTGAAGTTCCTAAGCCTAAAGTTGAAAACCAACAGCATGATGAGTCTTCCGGCTCAAAGAACAAAAAAGTAAAAGGGCATCATGGAAAGGAAAAAATCAAGTGTTCATACTGTAGGAAGGGATTCCACCCTAAACATTCCTACAAGAAGAAGAAGCTTGATGAATCTACCTCTCTCCTTGAGATAAATCACATCAATCTTCCGGAAAGCTTTCGGAGGAGAGATCAACAAGATCAGGAACCACAACATGAAAAAGGTCATGCCCTCATGGCAAGCACTTCGAAGTCCAAAGCACTCTGGATTGATTTTGGAGATTCAAACCACATGATGGCTAAAAGAGACTCCTTTTCATCCTTGGAGACTTAAAAATCCATCCCCATCAACATGGGAGATGACTCCACCATCATTTCAGAAGGACAAGGTATGGTTGATCTTGAAATTGCTATTTTTCAAATTTTTTGTATGTACCAACTCTGGCATCAAATCTCCTTAGTGTCTATTAGATGACACATACAGGAGTGCCTAAGAGAGTATGTTTCAGCACAAATTATGTTGATATAATGGAACTTGCATCCGGGAAACTCATTGCTAAAAGCCTATGATTTCTCTCACTTTGTGGCGGATGCAAAGCCCACCGCTCTGCTAACTCATGGAAATGAAGTTAGTAGGATGTGGAATGAAAGGTTTGGCCATCTAAATTTCAAATATTTGCAACAATTACAGAAAAATTCCATGGTTGAAGGCCTCTCGGTCATCAAGGAAACCACTGGAATTTGCAAGGGTTGTGTGATTGGAAAACACCCTGAGCACAAGTACGATCGGGGGAAGGAAAACCAAGCTACATGCATATTGGGATTGATACATTATGATATCAATGGTACAATGCATTTCACATCCATGAATGGATCAAGGTATCTTATAACTTTTATTGATGATTTTTCAAGGTACACATGGGCCTTCTTTCTCAAAAAGAAGTCTGAAGTATGTGAAAAATTCTCTGAACTGAAAGCCTTGATCAAGAATGCCTCTGGGCTTAAGATCAAGATATTGAGATCTGATAATGGTAGGAAGTATGTTATTAATTATTTTATTCACATATTCTCCCAAATTGGTATTTAGTTCCAACATTCAACTCCCTACACTCCCCAGCAGAACGGAGTAGAGGAAAGGAAGAATCGGTCTCTCAAGGAGATGACTGCCTGTATGTTGGAATCAAAGAAGTTGGCTGAACATTTGTGGGATGAATCCATGTGTGCTATAGCATACATTCATAATAGGGTTCCACACTCATCCATGAAATGGAATACCCCTTTCTAAGCATACTTTGGACACAAGCCGGATGTGTTGAACCTACAGGTGTTTGGGTCCACTGCATGGGCCCGAATTCCACTTGATTAAAGACGGGCTTTGCAACCGCAAAGAATCGAATGTCTATTTATTGGGTATACTAATGAATGAAAAGTTCTCAAGATTCTAGATATAAAAACAAAACATATCATCAACGAAAGGAGTGTCAAGTTCGATGAGCCTGTTCAGGAGGTGGAACTAGTGAAGGAGAAAACTATTGATTTTCCTTCCTATTCTACTAAATATTTGGATGATGAAATTGGGGATGATGATCCTGATTTGGATCCTTTGATTTCTGATATCATTTTTTATAAAAAATCAAATTTTGAATCAGAACCTGAATTACAAAATCATCTTCCCACATGGGCCCGACAGACACTCTCCTCCGGAGGAGATAACATTGGAAATTCAGATGATCCAAAAAGAACCCGGTCTAATTTCCAAAGAGAAGGTATTGCACTCTCTTGTCCTGATAATTTTCTTTTTGAAACTTGATATTTGATGATTAGTTCAGACCCAAAATCCTACTACCATGCTCAGAAGGATCTGAGATGGCAAGTTACCATGGATGAAGAGATGAATTCTCTTTAGAAAAAGACTAGTTGGGAGCTAGTTTCTCTTCCTCCGGGAAGGAAATTGGTTCAATGCAAGTGGGTGTTTCAGACCAAGGTTTTTGCTGATGGAATCACCTGAAAATATAAGGCAATTCTGGTGGAAAATTTTTTCTCTCAAGTCCAAGGTGGAGACTACCATGAGACCTTTGCACCGGTTGCGAAAATGGACTCCATCAGCCTAGTTTTGGAAACTTTAGTATCTAAGCATTGGGAAGTGCATCATATGGATGTTAAGTCAACCTTTCTGCATGGAGATATTCATGAGGAGATATACATTAAGAATATTTATGGCTACATCTCTGATCCATCTTTGGTTTTCAACCTAAAGAAGTCACTATACGGGTTAAAACAGTCCCCAAGCTTGAGTGGTATTCCAAGATGGATGCCTTCCTTCTCTCGCAAAAATTCCAAAGGTGTAGATCAGATCCAAATGTGTATTTACAGAAGCCTCATGGTAATTTGATTATTATTTTTTTATATTTTGATGACTTACTGATCACAGGTAGCATAGTTTCTTCTATTTCATCCATCAAAACTGCTCTCCACAATGCCTTTGAAATGAGTGATTTGGGGCTCCTAAAACAATTTTTGGGGCTCGAAATTGAGAAAACTTATGATGGGATAATGGTCAATTAGTCCAAATACATATTATAACTGTTAGTAAATTTTAACATGGCTAAATGTATGCCTACACCATTCCCTTTCCTTTCATGGACCAACCTTGAAGAAGGAAAAGGCACACCTCCCATGGACTGCACTATCTATCGACAGCTGATTGGTAGCTTGTTGTACTAGACACATTATTGGCCTGATATCTATTATTCTATGAATGTTGTATCAAGATACTTGTGGTAGCCTCATGATCTTCATTGGAAGGAAGCCAAGAGGATCCTCTAGTATATTCAGGGAACCAAGACCTACGACATTCACTATGCTGCAGACTACGAGCTAGAGCTGTTGGATACACAGATTCCAATTGGGTGGGTGATTCTATTGATTGAAAGTATAATTCTAGATATGTATTCATGTTTGGCAGTGGCCCCCATTTTCTGGTCTAGCAATAAGCAGGCTGCCATAGCATTATCTTCAGCAAAGGCCGAGTATCGAGGAGAGGTGAATGCTTGCATCCAAGCAGTTTGGTTGCAAGGAATTCTTTCAGAGTTTGATATTGGTAGTAGTTTGTCCACTATCCTCTTTTGTGACAATCAAATTGATATTAATATATCCACAGATCTAGTTACTAGGCAGAGGACCAAGCATGTAGAGGTCCACATGCACTATATCAGGGAGCTAGTGCATGACAGGACCATGATTCTGCAATACTTCCCGACTCATCAGCAGATTGCAGACATCTTCACCAAGAGATTTTTAGAAAAGAAGTTCACTTACCTCCATTCACTGTTGGGGGTGATTTCATCAGGGTGCTCAGACTACTTTCAGTGTTCATCTTGAGGGTGAGTTTTCCCACTAGGTTTTCCCTCCTTTCCTCACTTCGTTTGTTTTTTAGCATTGTTTTAGTTTTAGCATTGTACAGAGTGACCTATGGCCTTAGTTGTTGGGGCCCTAGAATTTTTATGCATTTTATGTTTTCTAACTCTTCCTGAGTACAGCTTATGGTGGGGTGTTGGAGACATTTACCACCATACACACTCTTTTTGGTCAATTTGGCCTAGTTAAACCACTATCCTAAGTATTATTGACTTAATTGACATCAGAGGAGCACTAGATGACATCAGTTAGAGATCACACCCATGCCTACCTTCAGTCAAGGAGGCTAACTTAGCCTTCTCCTACATTCGAGGAAGCTAACTAGAGCACTCTAGGGGTGATCTGAGTGTCATTAATGCCCCATATTTCTAACTAATGGTTACAGTCAGTTAAACATAGCAGTGAAGGCACTCTCCATCATTAAATTAATTAATTATTGATTATTTAATGAACCAGATTCAACAGAAACGCCTCCAACCACTTCTAATGTTTAGTTACACTTATGTTAACCTCATCGAGGTTCATTGGAGTCATTAAAGCGCTACCACTTGTTGGTTGGCTTGCTGTGACATGTGTCTGACCTACTTTTAGTTAGAATCAGTCCTTTATTACACTCTGACTTCAATTAGGGTTTTGATTAGTGGTTAACTAGAGTGTTGACTATGGATTACATTCAGTTAAGCTAGACTCACTCATTCAATTCGAATGACCTCCTTGGGAATTCTAATTGCTTTGTCATTCATGCTTGCAGCATGATCATTGTATTGTATTACTCATTCTTTGTGTGAATATACAGAGCTGCTACTCATTTTGTAGCACAATTACATCATTTTCATGACTTATTGTTATTAATCTTTGATGAGACTTGTGTTTAGTCCCTAGATCACTATGTGAGATTAATAAAAATATCATCTACAAATATATGTCAGTGACTAAGGAATATAATAATAACATGCATGATAAAAAAACAACATATATATGGGAAAGGAACCAACTTTGCATTAATATAAAAATAAGAAAGTTTACAACCTTCTCCTTAGTCTTTTGATGCTTCGTCTCATGTCAATGAACTTGTCCCCAAAAGTTCCAACTTGCTCCTCCTATGCTCAATTACAAAATGGCCAGAGTCTCAATGTAACATCATAACCTTGTTGTCTCCTCAACCATGGGGTATGAGCCTACTTTAATAGGCCTTGGATGGATAGGGATGGTCGAGAAATTTGTGGATGAGGTGGAAGGGAGATTCCAAAAGGATGGATCTTGAGTGCAGGTGGTCCCAAGAGGTAGGGATGAGGATGCCACGAAGCCTAGTTTTAAGAAGTTCCATGGAAACATCTCTTTTTCATTTTTTACCAAGGGCGCCACTTCTCCTCCACTATGATAGAGCATTTCTTGGGCAGGACCTTTCATTGTATACAGTCTATAAGCAGTGGCACCGCTTACTATCAAGAGATAGTAAGTGTTACCTTATATTTATGAAGTAGGTAACACTCTTTGCTAACTGGGAAAAGTTGGTGGTTGTCTTATGCTTGTAAAACTGGAAGCAATGAGCTCAAGGCCAGTATTTCACATCATATTTTTGGATTTGGGGGCTATATATAAATTTTGGGACCTCAGCAGATGGTGGTGATGAGAGTTATGTGTAACACTCATTTAAGTGATTCAATATGCTCCTCTAAGATTCTGTCAAGTCTCAGTTTGATTCCATATTTTTCTTTAAAGTTTTGATTTCAAATTCAATGGGAAGGACAACGTTCTTACCATACACCAAGTCATATGGGGATAATCCCGTAGTGTTGGACCAAGTGGTGTGATATGCCCTATATCTCCTTTGGAAGTCTGTCAGCCCAGTCTCTATGATGGATTTTGACTTTTTTCGTGAGGATAGATTCAATCACTCTGTTGGTACTCTCTACTTGGCCATTGGCCTATGGATGGTATGGTGAATTTATCCTGTGCTAAATGTGTTACTTTTGTAACACAGCTTCCAGTTTGCAAGACACAAACTGTTTTCCTCCATATGTGACTATCTCCTTGGGTACTCCAAAATGCATGAATATTTCTCCATATAGGAAACCTATTACATCCTTGTCATTGGCCTTGACCAAAGCTACATCCTTGACCCATTTCGTCATATAATCAGTGAAAACTAAGATTTAAAATTCCTATTTGTAGGGAGGGTTTATAGGCCCAACAAAATGGGGATCCATCTGTCGAAAGGTTCGAACACTAGCTGTGGTTGAAGAGGTATCTCACCTATTCTATTGGGTTGGCCTGTTCCTTGACAGCTATGAAAATCCTGAACATATTTCTTTGCATCCTTGAAAATTGTTGGCCAATAAAATCCCATTCGTAATACCTTCTGACCTATTCATTTTTCAGCAAAATGTCCCCCACTCAGCTCATCATGGCAAGCTTTTAAACTACTAAAAACTTCATCCTCCCTTACACATCTTCTGGTATTAAGATCAGGACCTGTGTAGGAAAGATTCCCATCTATCTAGTAGTACCTGGCACTTTGTTGCATAATTTTCCTTTTTATCTCTTTGACAAATGTTCTAGAATATTTCCTGCAACCAAATCATTAGCAACATCTGTGTACCAAGGGGAATGAGATGAAACTGCAAACAAATGTTGATCCAGGAAGGAATATTCGACTCTTAAACTATCATCATTATTAGTAATCCGAGATAAAAGGTCAGCAAAAATGTTTTCCTTCCCACGCATGGCAATGATTGTAATGTCAAATTCCTATAACAATAACAACCATCTAGTTATCCTAGCATTAGTGACAGGTTTGTTCATTAATTACTTGATGGTTGAATGGTCAGTGTGCACAAAAGTGGGGTACCTAGTAATATAGTGTCTGAATTTATGGATGGAATAGACAATGGCCAGGAATTTCTTTTCTGTAATAGTGTAGTTGAGTTCAATAGGGGCCAAGTTTTTACTAATATAATAAATTGCATATGGAGCATGAACTTTCTACTGTCCCAATACTACTCCAATGGTAGTATCATAGGCATCTAAGGATATAAGGAAAGGCAGAGCCCAACTGGGCCCTCATAAGATAGGGGTTGTGCACAACCTCTTCTTAATTTCGTTGAATTTTATTTGGCATGCATCATTCCAATCGAACTGTACATCCTTCATCAATAGAGTAAATAAAGGAGAAGCTAGTTTGGAATTTTTTTTTATAAATCTTCTGTAATGACGAGCATGCCCTAAGAAGCTACGTACCTCTTTTGTGTTCAAGGAGTGGGTATGTTTTCAATTACTCTGCTTTTGGATGTGTCTATCTAGATACCATTAGCAGAGATGAAGTTCCCCAAAACTATACCCTCGCTCATCATCATATGTAATTTTTCAGTGCTCAGAGATAGTTGGTTTTGTTCATAGCATACTAAAACCTTCTCTAAATTTTTCAGTGTCTCCTCAAATCTACTACCATATGGGTTAAATTATTCCATAAAAATTTCCATGCTGGTGTTAAACATCTTAGAAAATATCCCAATCATAGCTCTCTAAAAGGTTGTAGCTGCATTACACAAACCGAAGGGAAGGACCTTGTATTCAAAGGTACCCCATGGACAGGTGAAAGTGGTCTTGTCTTGGTACTTGGGAGCAATATGGATTTGAGTGTAACCATTGAATCCATACAAAAAGGAAAAAAACTTCTTCCTAGACAAGGTATCAAGTACCTGATCAATAAAAGGTAGGGGAAAATGGTCTTTCTACGTCGCTTTGTTTAACTCCATATAATCTACGTAGGCCCTCCATTTCCAATTTTTTTTGGCACTATCACGAGTGGAGAAACCCTCTTGCTGTCTAAGACTGGGCGTATAAACCCTGCTTCCAAGACCTTTTGGATTTCTTCTTTCACTATATCCTTTAGGTTAGATTTCATCGTTCGTTGTGGTTGGAACATAGGTCGCGAGTCAATTTTAATGTAAATGTGATGGGTGCATATATTAAATGGGATACCCTTCATATCTGTGTACTCCCAAGCAAAATATCCCTTGTGTTGTTTTAGAAGAGTAATTAGGAGTTCCATATCATCAGGAGTGAGATTCATATTAATGTTTGGTGTCTTTCCTAGCTCTATTTCAACTAGAGTTCTTTTCAAAATTTTAAGGACTGGACTTATGTTGGCATCACCAACTAGGGTCTCTTCTATTGGATTTTCTTGTTCTTCTTCACCTAGAGTATTGTTCAAAATATGGTAAACATGCTTATTGACATAAGTGGGCTCACTGATGAAACTATTAATAGTGTCATCCTATGTCTCATCCTTAAAGGTTAAGGATTTTCCTATCGTTAATAACGGTTGAATGCCTTCTTCCTCCTCTAGCTCCATCCAAAGTGGATTTTCAACTTCTAAGCTGGGTCGAGCTGCAGGGTATAAGGTAAGGTTTTTTGTCTTAGTCCTATATGAGATAGTCATAGACCCTGACCGAAATCTGATGCAAGCATCTGTTGTGGCTAAAAAAGGTATTCCCAAGATCAGCGAATGTCCCCGTAGCTGTGACTTCGGTTGCAAAACCAAGAATTCCACAGGGTACTCCTTTTAAATTACGGAGACAAGAAAGGTCATTCAGGACTCCCTTAGGTTTAATTGTGGACCTGCAAACAAGTTCTAAAATAGTAGGGGTTAGATGAATATTGGTGAGCCCAAGTTTTCTCATAGTTTCAATGGTCATAACGTTGATAGTTGTGCCTAAATATACCAATACATTTGGTATCTAGGTGTTTCCAATGTGTAATGTAATAGTAGGGTTTCTAGGGTCATCATACTTGGCTAAGAGAGGTTTTTCCATTATCAACTCAAAGATTTTTCCTATTACATGGACAATGGGAGGATCCTTGGGATTTCTTCCTGGTTTTCTTACACAGAGATCTCTGACTATTTTGTCATATATGGGCACATCATGGAGGCCATGTAACAGTAGAATTAATATGTATAAATTCTTCAATTCTCCTAAGAGATTAAATTGAGGTTGTTCCACTATATTCTGTAGTGTCATTCGCTCAGGATATGGCGTTTCTCTACTTAGTTGTGTAGGTTGTGTTTCAATGAGTGTTTCTTCTTGTGTTTTAGCTAGTACTTCACTAGGACTCTTTGAAAACTCAAAGATGGGGATTGATTTGTTGGATCGGTATTGCTGATTCGTCCTTTCTTCAGTCACAGAAGATGGAACATCTTCAATGACTAAGGGCTCCATTATTCTCCCTGATCGTAAGCATATGTCATTGCAAGGAACTGAATTGATGGAGTAAGAAGGCATGTTGGTAGTCTCAAATTGATGGAGTGATTTATTATTTTGGTTAGGGTGAGTCTAGGCAGGAAGTTGTGGTCATGTTGGCATGTTCATTAGTGCAACATTGTTTTGAAGTTGTAGCTATGGTTGCTGGTACTATTGGTGAGGGTATTGCTGAGGAGGGTAGTGTTGGTGAGGAAATTACTGATGAGGGAACTGTTGATGAGGAGGTTGATTATGAGGAAACTAATTTCTCGGATGGGATTTCCTCGACCTAGGAGACCAAGAAGTTTGTTGATTTAGTGGTTGTGCCCAAGGTGACCAAGAGTTAGGTTCTACATAGAAGTCTAATATGGATTCCATTGATTCTTAGAATAATGTCAAGGAAATTGTGTATTCATGTTATTCATATTATTCCAAAAAGGAAATGAGTTCGGATTCACACCTTGATTTCAAGGCTACCAAGGATTCTTTTGAGCAATGAAGTAAGCTTGCTCCATGTCTGGAGTATATTCTTGTAGCACTTCCTTAACTTGGGGTTGTGAAGGGAACTCCTTAGTATCATGATTCAATTCATAAAGCTGGCATACTTCCACCTTGTCAAGTGGACATTCCTTTAGTGGGTGCTTCTTCCTGCATCTGGGACAGAATACATCAAGTGTTAAATCTTCTACTACTTTCCTCTGGTTTTCTCTCAGGATGTCCATTGCTGAGGAGATGGAACTTGTCATTTCTGTTTTGAAATTTTCAAGAAGGTTGCATATTTCTGCTCGGGTGGCTCCTCCATTGGATGACTTTTGTGTTCTATTGAATAAATATCGTTCCAATCCTTTGCCACGTTTATTGGTTCTCGAGGATCCTCTTAAATATATTTGACATAAGTCGAGAATAATTTCGAAGGGTTCTTTTTAGATATCCCCATTTCCCATCAAATTCAGCATGTCCAGGAAATATTCTCTAATCCCATGAAGTAAGATCATTTTGAGCACATCTAACCCCATGTTTGTTTATCCCACCCTCTGTACAGTATAGATAATTCTCTCAATGAAATCCTCAAGACTCTATTCATCTTTCTGTACCATCTTAAACAATTATTATCTTTCGTCTTTAGTGTTACAATACTCCTTGTATTTTCCAAGGAACACCTATTTCATTTCCTCCCATGTGGTAACAGTCTCACCACCCAGGCTCATAAACCAACACAAAGCATTGTACTTCAAAGTAGCAGGGAATTTTTAAAACTTTTGTTCAGTAGAAGTGTAATCGTACCTATGACAAAGGATGTCAAATTCAAAGATGAAGTCATCTAGATCCTCTGTGGCCTTCCCATGAAAGCTTGGTAAAACTGATGGTGAGATGTTCTTCATGGGGGCCTATCCAATTGGAGTGTGGAAATTGTCCCCTCATGCGGGGGGTCTCCATCATTGTGATGGTTGTCCCCTACTTCCTCTTCACAATCGTCATGATGACGTTCATTATTCATTTTTTTATCTTCTTCCTCCTGTATTTTCTTCCTATAGTTTCCCAACTCCTATTGAAGTTGTAACCACCTCTTTTTTGTAACCTCCGTCCCGTAAATATTGTAAACCACCTTTGGCTCACCTACTTCCATAGCACTGGCTCTATCTTCGTCCGTAGGGACACCAGATGTGGTCGCAACTTCTCCTATTTTCTCCACCATGGAAACTGATGCTTCCAACCTAGTAGTAACTAGGATTCTTCTGATAGATGATGGTCCCTGATGGCGAGCTCCGGTAGAAGAGTTAGCCCTGGAAACTAGATCATCAATGAATGTCCTCCTTCTCAAGGTTGAAATACTGCCACGACCTTGCCACTTGCAAAGTTAGTATTTTGGGGAGTTTTAGGGGTTCTGGGGATATCACGTTGTACTCTCCTTGTATTCATGCAAGCTTAAAAAACTACTGAAGAAAAATGAATAAATCCAACTAGTATTGTTTCTATCAATTATCTTCCACAAAAACAGCTCCAAAATGTTGGTCACTCTATATGCTATTTAATTATAGCTAACATACAAAATGCTCAATATAAATTGTCAACCCAGGAAAGTCTTTTATTTCAAAGATAATTAACATTATTTGTGCATAAACACTGAATAGTTGATTGAATGAGTAAAATATTAACTGTCCTACCTATATTTGTAGTCAAAATCTTCTCATGGCTAAAGATAAACTAATTTACCCATCTAAGAATTCAAAAATGCAATTATCTTCCTATACCATCAATCTAGCAACAACTAATCTAGAAATAGATAACTAGACTTACTTTTGCAAGAATTTAAATCCTAACAATATTAGACTAAAATTGAATCAATAGTAACCTATTTAGTTCAACTAATCTAAGAATTGGAAACTACAGTAATCAAACCAAACAAACTCCAAACAATAATTTGACTAAATTATCAACTTGAGAAATATAAGTAACTGAAAGGAAATAGAGCTAAGCTGGACTATAAAAGTTATTGGCACACATGCATAGTAGAAATTATCCTACACAGTCGACTGTCGCACCACACAGTTGTAACTTAATAGAAATGTAGACATTAACTGTCAAAGGAAACACAATGATCAACCATTACTGTTGTAGCTAAATATAAATGCATCTATTGTAATTTCCACACCACACAACATAAATACTCAAAGCATATAATTAACTCGACAATCTTTGTGGGAAGGCGGGCCCAGCCTTCAAACAGAGATGTCAAGACTAGCACAAATGAGACACAGAAATATGAAGAATCTTGCTCCTTATATTAAAATGGTGAATTGCAGCTATAACTCTCTGTCACAGCTTACACAGACTAATCAATAATCAGCCAACCCTTGTCTCAGAACACCTCCCCATATTTATACATGAAAAACATAACCTTCACCCAGTAAAATTGGGAAGCCATGAAGATCTACGATCTTCAAGCTTCCTTGTTACAACAAGCTCTTACAGTTGTGAGTGAAATTGAATGGAGATAGGGAATATAGGGAGTATTTTTTCTCTATCTGTTAGTGGATGGACTGAACCAGTTAGATAGGAGATACCCTGTATGTTGCAGTTATGCCTTAAGCAGTGTCACACTATTGTATCTACGTCTGTTGCATCTACCACTTGGAATGGTGACCTATTTTTGCATCCAACATGTGGATCTTGAACTGGCAGGTAACAGCTGGTACCAAATACTCATTTCCTCTTTAGACCACATGGGATGCTACACCTTTGTTCCTTAAGGATTGAACTATCTTTATAAAATCAATACATGTTAGAAAAATTCAAGAGACAAATTTCTAACCATAACAATATTATGGATTAATAGAATAAAACAATAATTAGTCATACCTATAAATATTTAAGCTCAATGTGAGGAATAACATCTGTCCGATGTGTAGAAATGAAGGAGGACAAGGAAAAAATATATAATGGGTGTGGTAAAAAAGGGGCCATTACATGACCCAACAAAGATAAGTAGGAAGAGAGAAGATAGAGGATAAGAGAGCATGAGAGGAAGGAAGAGTGTGTAAAGATATAGAAGAAGATCTAGAACAGATTATGTAGCTTAGTGCATAGACAAAAGGTGCATATATTTCCTCATGCCAGATGAAGAGCACCTTTGAGGTTTTTTCCTATGTGGGTTTTCGCATTATATTCTATGTATATGTGTGAATGTTGAATGTGTTTGCATTACATGTACCAATGTTCCATAAAATGGATGATGGTATATTTTCTTACAAATGAATAGATGTATATCAGTCACATTGTATCATTTGAATATGATTATTTTGTACAAATATTGTTGATATAATAAGTTGCATAAGAGAATTTGGGTTTCCATGTAACTTCTCACGGTAAGCATAAATAATCCACCCATAGAATTCGTTGAGAACCTTGGTAAGGGACCAAGGTACCAAAAAAACCCCACCCAACTATGGAAACGTGGTTCTAGAAATTACCCATCAACAAAGATATCTCAAATGAGACTACATTTGCATCACAGGCATTTTCGAATGAGATCTTCTCTATCCGGCCGATATCTTAGGCTTTGTTGCGCTAAGAAGAAGGCACTAAACAGGGGTCGAGATCCTTGGAGGAGGGAGAAAATCCAATAAATGGTTCTATTGTTGAGACCCGAATCATTTTGGTGAGGGATATGTTGTGGGAACCAACAAAAACTTAGATCCAAGATTGGGTGGATTTCAAATCGTCAGAATTTGCATGAAACGAAAGTGAAGGATCTCAGTAGTACTAACATTGTAAATAGAGGAAAAGGGAATCTATCCAGCCAAAATTTTGTTCCAACTATACCAACAATAAATACAATGGTTGGAGCTGAAATTAAGTTGCCAATATTAAATGGAAATGGGTTGGAGGATGTAGAACAACATTGGTTCCTTTGTGAAGTTCTGTGGACTATGCGACAGATACAAGATGAGAATATTAAGAAAGCATAGATGATCACGACTCTGCGAGGTCATGTACTTTATTGGTACATGAATTTTTTCATAGTGCCAATAGGAGTTGTCCAAAAAATTATTGACAAGATTCAAGTAGGAATGATAGATGAGTTTAGGAACCCAAATTCTGAATCAAAGTGCATTACTTACACCAAAGAAATTAAGAAGCTACTGATAGAGTCTTTTTGGGAATTTGACCAAAGAATTAGGAAATTAATGGCCAAATTAAGCTTCCAAATGTCGGACATACAGCAGAAGGAGTGGTTCATTTCCTCCTTGGTTCCACACATCCAAACCCCTTTGATGCAATAGAAGATTGTGTCATGGACAAAAGATATGGAGATAAAAATTTATAGAATCCTCGTCGATTGGAGACAACAACACATGAATGATGCAAATTTAGTCGTAGTTGGCCAACCTTACAATGCAGCTCCAGGACATTAAGAGAGGCAAGGAAATACAAGAAGAACTATCATGTACAATATGTAGAACATACAGACACCATAAAGACAATTTCCCAACACTCATGAACTATGTCGCAGTAGGAGCACCAAATTCAACAAACACCCAATGGATGCCTTGGCATAGAATATGTCAGACTAGGGGACACAAGTCCAAAGGATGTCTATATTTACAGAAGAGTGTAATTGCACCAACTAGTATTTATTGTAAATTTTGTAAATCCGTAGGTCATGATGAAAAATGTAACAGAGAACTTTAGCTACTATAGGAAAAGACAAAGGATACCTACTTGATAAAAAATGATGAGCAGATGAAGGATGAATGAGCACATACTCAGTATTATCCTACTCAATATACACCACCGCAATATCAACAACCATAGTACCCTCAACCGCAATACCAACAAAATCAATATCCACAACAACAATAATACCCTTGACAAAGGGGGGGTGGAAACTTTCGAGGCCAAAGACAACAACAAGGAGGAGGAGGATTTAGTCTTGGAAGAGGCCAAAAAATATCTTATAACTGTGGGAATCCAAGACATTTTTCTTGATATTACCAAAGTCTTGCAAAAACATGTACATATTGTAAAGTGTTTGGTCACACTGTTGAACAATGTTCGGAATTGATTGTGAAATGGTAGGCTTGAACTATCATAAATCCCAATCTAGTGGAGAATCAAAATCCAAGACATTTTTCTCGATATTGCCAAATTCTTGCAAAAATATGTACATATTGTAAAGGATTTGGTCACACTATTGAACAGTGTCCGGAACTGATTGCAAAATGGTAGGCTTGAACTGTCATAAATCCCAATTCAGTGGAGAATCAAAATCCAAACCCCAACCAGAAAATTCAGATTATTTCTATTGAGATGAGATAACCACATATCGCTATGGTTATAAGAGGTGGTGCTACGACCAGTGCAGACCAAAATACACAGTAAGGACAACCGCAGGTGAGACCCACAAAACAGAAGAAAGACTTGCTAGATTTCTAGAAGGAGAAATAAGTTTTCCTAGTTGTGCGACTAGAATTTGTTGATGCCAATAAACTGTCAACATCTGGACAAGTCAAGACATGCTCGAATGAATATTTGAACAGTTACTAAGGAAGCAACCAATGAAAAAGGTTATTAAGCTTAAAGAATTTTTCAAAAATTGTTTAGCAATAATCAATGATAAATATGTTTTCATAGAAATGGCAACACGAATGGAATAAACTCTAGAAGACCTGTGACATGAAAAAAGAGTTAACCATATGGAGAAGAGACTAAAAACAAGCCGATAACTATGAATGACTACGCAAATAGGAGACTATGATATGGATTATATCATATTATATTTGGGCTTGGATGTTAACATATTGAGAAGACAAACATGGGAGAGCATGAATATACCACAACTGCATTGGTATCCCATTCAACTAAGGCTTGTGAACTAGTCGAAGGTTCTAACAATTGGTAGACTAACTCAGGTTCTTATAGAATTTGAATGCTTAAGAACATATGCATACTTTGAAGTAATTGACATTGTTGATGACACAAATATATATCCCGCACTTTTGGGAATTGATTGGGAGATAGAAAACCAAACCATTAAAAATTTTAAAAAATGGATCTTATCATTTGAATATTTTGAACTAAGGGTGGTCACGCTGGTTGATCTGCTTGAATGGAATATATATGTTGAGCCAGTAAATAGAGAAGTCCAAGGAAATTACCTGGATTAGTTGTATAATATCATGTGTTTAAGATAATACTATATAAATTCAACATTTTATGGAAAAATAAGTTTACGGAGTGTAAGTTCTTGCGCATTCGATTCAGGCGATTCCCTGGAAAATTGGCAAAACAAGCTATATGAATTCTCCATGAGAATATGCACAAGAATCGCAATATTTGTTCAAAGGGTGGGAGCCGAAGTAATCAAGATTCCTACATATGAAGGATTACCCAACCTTGCATCTTTTCTGGTGTATTTTGAAGAAAACATTACAAAACCATACATTAGAGGAAATTTGAGGTCTAAAATGGGAATCCTAAGGAAAATAATAAAATAATACTTAAAATAATAAAATAATAGTTATTAATTTTGGAGGAAGAATGAAAAAAACTAAATTTTTTGTTTGTATTTTCGACATATCTCCCTGTGCTTTTATCCAAAGTTTGAGTGAGAGAGATCATTGGATGTGGAAATTAAATATGCATCCAATGATTAGCCACAGTGCATACTTTTGATGGACCCTGCTACCACAAAAAGAAGAAACACCTGAAAAAATGTGATGATGACATCATCATCACATTTTTTCAGGTATTTCTTGTTTTTTCCGTAGCGGGGTCCATCAAAAGTATGCACCGTGGGTAATCATTGGATGAAGAATTAAATTATGCATCTAACGTGCTCTCCCACTTGGAATTTGAGTAACAACACAGGGATATATGTCGAAAATACGAACAAAAAAAGTAGTTTTCTTTTATGACAAATATGTCGATTCAACCATTATGGTTGACCCATTTTATTGAAATTATATTGGCTCTTGAATTCTAACTCACAAAATTTGTTGTTGGCACATTTTGTTATAAGGCCCATTTTAGACCCCAAATTTGCTCTAATGATGATTTTATTCCTTGGACATTGTGCTAAAAGCTACACCCACTAGATGGTGGGGTATATGTAAACAATCTATCTCTGAGTGTCCACATTGTAAACAATTACTAGATATTAGACTTGGAGAAGAGATCAATTATTCTGATCAGAAGTATATAGGACTGACAAATCCTGTGGAGCATATTGAGCATTGTTGCAAGACATGGAAAGAATATCCGTGACATGAGTGGGTTGATCGATTCATCCACAAATTGGAAATGGTACCAAGAAAATGGTATATATCAATGGAGCTATGAAGAGGAATTGTCAAATGGGAATGATTAGGTACAAGATTCACCCATACATTTGAATTTTCAAGTGAACATTTGACAATTGATGTTGTGCTACAGAAAATGAAGGAAACATTATTTGAATAAATCCCAGTCACATCCATGAATTTCCATCAATGCACCATGAGAGTACACCACTGGATGGAATGTTACAATATTATAAGATAACTAGATGAGGATGATCTACTTGAGATAAAAATACCTGATTCAAAAGGTATGTGTGTAGTGGAAGGAGTTGGTATGTCCATTGACCAATTCCTAAGTCCACTCAAGATCAAGAAAGTAAATATTGGGTATTATGAAAACCCAAAGTTTTCCAATGTTGGAGACTACTGAGATGTTGAGACTATCAGAAAGATCACCAACTTACTGTATGAATTTCAGGATCTGCTCCCTACAAAATTTTCCAATATGACAGACATAGTTGTGGACCTTGTTGAAATGAAGATACCTTTGAGGCCCAATGCAAATTCGGTCAAACAACGACTGTAGATATTAAATCCATGCTACAAATAAAAATTGCAATATGAAATGGACTAAATTCTAGAGGTAGGTGTGATATGACCTATTGAATAATCAGAATGGATAAGTCTAATTGTAGTGCAAGACAAGAAAAATTCAGGTGAAGTGAGAATTTCTGTTGGCATAAAGAAAATAAATGATGTCTGTTCACATGATCCATTTCTAACTCCATTCATAGATGAAGTATTGGAGAATTTCGAAGGACAAGAAATGTATTCATTCACTGATGGATTCTCGAGCTACCATCAGATAAGAATTGCAAAGGCCGACACAAAAATATCTTCGCGACAAAGTGGGGATGCTACCAGTACACGGTAAATCCCTCTGGACACAAGAATGTGCCTGCAATTTTTTCTAGAATCGTAGTCATTGTGTTTAATTTTTTTTATACATAAATTTCCTTGAAGTCTACTTTGACAGGTGGATAGTATTTGGTCTTGTAAAAGATCACATAGAGAGCCTCACAATGATGCTGGAGCGATGTTGACAGTATCAAATTTCCCTAAAATTGAGAAAGAGTATTTTGTGTGCACCTTTTGGAGCTCTATTAGGTCATGTGGTCTGTCATGATGAAATTTTGTTTGATCCAACAAAGATTTCCATCATCCTTGACTTACCACCACCTACCATGGTTAAGCGGTTAATAGCAACATTAGGACATATGGGATACTACATGAAGTTTATCAAGGGATAAGCATAGGCGACTGCCCCGATGGAGAGACTGCTGAAAAAAGACACTAAGTTTCAGTGGATAGAAGAATTTCAAGAGTGTCTTGACAAGTTGAATAAAAATATGGCTATTGCACCAATAATTGTATTTCCGGATTGGAAAAAAGAGTTCCATGTTCATGTCGATGCATTGTTTGTTGCAATCGACATGGTACTGATGCAGCCGGGTGAAGGACAGATTGATCACCCCATCTCCTTCGCTAGAAGAAAGTTATCAACTATAGAGAAAAATTATACCACGATGGAAAGAGAAGGACTAGCAATGGTATATGCACTACAAAAATTTAGACACTATTTACTAGGTGGACATTTCAAGATGTACATTTACCATTCTGCGTTGAAATATTTGGTCAATAAGCCAGTGTTGGGGGGAGATATACCGATGAATTCTCCTCTCCCAGGAATTTAATTTCGAGATAATTGATAAACCTTGTTGGTTGAATTTGGGACCATATCACCTGTCAAGGATTGAAAGTGGACATGAACCTACTAGTTTGGAATATAATATTCCTGATACACAACTATTTGCGATAACCGTGTTTGATGACCAATATAAAGATATCACACATGTTTTCGAGTATAGGTTATGAGCTAACTAATTTTACCACTACATAGAAGAAACAATTAGTGGTGTGAGTTATAGATTTCCAATTGATTACTAGACACTTGTATAAAATGGGTCTTGATGAGTAACTTCGATGTTGTGTCTTGGAACATGTGCGAGCAATGATATTAAGTGACGCACATGATGGTATCATGGGAGGTCACTATGTAGGAAAAGAGACAGTGTGCAAGATACTACATGTAGGATTATGGTGTGCCACCATGCATGTCGATGGTCGAGATTATTGTCACAGTTGTGATCTCTGTCAAAGAACGAGGAATCCATCTCGAAGAGATCAAATTAAATTAGTACCGCATATAAAATTACAAGCATTTGATAAATGGGTTATTGAATTCATAGGACCTAACAGTGAAATAGGGAAGCACATAGGAGGAAGGTATATTATCACTATGATTGATTAGCTAACCAGATAAGAAGAAGTTGCGCTAGTAAAGGATTGTACTACTGCGACAACTGCAAAGTTCTTATTTGAAAACGTTGTGACAAGGTTCGATTACCCAAATATTTTAATCAGCGATTAAGTTACGAATTTTGTTAATTAATTGATTGAAGAACTAATTGATGAATTCCAGATACATCATAGAAAAAAACTCCATGTCACCCTCAAGCAAATAGATTTGTCAAAGCATTTAACAAGATTTTGGAAAAAGCGCTAATAAAGGTATTTAATGCACAAAGGGATGACTGGGATTATAATATCTCTGTAGTTCTATGGGCATATCGCACAACATGTAAGAATTTGATAAGTTAGACACCATTTAGGTTGGTATATGAACAAGAATATTTCATGCCTATGGAATACATTGCACCAAGTTTAAGAGTTGTTGCAATCACTGAAATGACATATGTTGATGTTGTGGAAGAGAGATTACTTCAACTTATCCACTTGGAGGAAGAACGCTTTGTTGCAGGATTTCACCAGAACTTAGAAAAGGAAAGGAAAAAGGTATGGAACGATAGACACATTAAGAACAAGAATTTTGAAGTTGGGGTCGTTGTTCTTAGTATGACAGTAAACTCTTCTAGCATCCGGGAAATATGAAAACACATTGGTTAGGACCGTATGTCATTAAGTAAATCAATGAGGGAGGAGCAGTAATGCTAGAAAAAGTAGATGGGATAGAGGTCACAGGGCTCATCAATGGGAGCCGACTGAAAACTTGTTTTGATAACTGCGAATAGGTTGTATATAAAAGAGAGAGAGAGAGAGAACAAACAAAAGAATGAAAAATACAAGTCGCAAGGAGAGCGATGAGAAACTTGAGGAACTGGAAATGATGTGACTTTGGCACAATAATTAAGGAAATCATTCACTAGATAGGTTAGGCTTCATTAATTACACAAATATAAGAAAATATGGCAACAAAATTTGTGGCCACGTCTACCTGTAGGTCAATAAATACCCTGTAGATTCCAACTGATCGACGACGTATTAAAAAGTTTCCTTAAATGATTTAAATCATGTCCATGTTCCTAAAGGGACAGAATCATGTTAAAATAAATAACCACTCATGTGAAGCACAGATGTCGGAAGCTTTTTTTTCATATCAAACTTTACGCCCAATCTTAGTTTCATTCTAACTACATGTAAAAAGAGTGATTGTGTCTGTAACATCACGAGCTGAAGCATCTCCATGGTAATTTCAATATCAAGTACTAGTGCAACTGTGAAAGTCGAGTTGGGACCTGCATCTCTGATGTATATCATGGAATATATTGAGGGATAGATCCCAAAACAATGCCCCCAACTTCAAAATTCTTTTGCAATAAATTACCCCAACAGCTGGGAAAATTCCACCTCATACAACATGAAAACATAAAGCAGATGAACCAAGACATTTTGTAGCTTCAAAGTGAAAGGGTACAATGAAGAGGAAGAGGAAGGAGAAGGTGGCGACAACACCACCAACCCCTCATAATGACAAATACTCAGAAACCAGGAATTTGTTTCCTCCATAAATCCCACCAAGATGAGAACCAGTGTAATATTTGAGCCCCACTGGTAGCACCCAACCTGCCAAAGAGAATTCAAGTACTACGAGACATTATGCAAAATTTTCATTATTTGTCCTTTGAAGACCATGATACCAACAAGATGTGTGCCATGGATAGAAAAAAGTACATGGAACTAGTAAAGGAAGCACCAAACTCACCATACTGATTTGTTGCAAGGGAATGGGAAAAATGGTTGGAGCAGTCTGGTCTGTTATCATTACTTTTTCATCCCAAATTTTGGTCGAAGCACAGAGGTGAATACCTATGTGAAGTAGTTTCTAGTAGCATTTCATGGATAATACATGTGGTTGGACAAGGCATAATCGATAGATGTCAACCTCATTTCAACAATTACAAAACTTACATGAGCAGGGGTGGACCCAACATCACCTTTAGAAAAGGAAAAGGACCCAGCGAGGACTAAGAGGATCAAGGGACACTACTCTAGATATTGTCCCAGAAACATAGGTTTCTTCAAGAAGAAGTCAAGTAATAAAAGACATAATTCTCATACCACTGAATATTCCTAAAGTGATGAGGAATATGAATTCTACTGGTGAAGACAAAGATAATACCCTTATCCATTTCATTATTTGGATAAGAAAGAATGAAATTAGTGACTAGAACTAGTACGCATGTTCCCAGAATCAGTAGAAGGATCCAAGACATAAGGATCAATAAGGAATCTACCAAACAAACAAAGATATGTATTCGAATTGTCTTTTCCTATATATCTAGTTTCTTATGTGACATTGTTTAGTTGTGTACATATATATGAAATGTATTATGCATGATAGAATGTTTTCATTAATGAACATTATATTAATAATATGCATGTTATGGGTAAGTAGCCTATGGTTATATACAACACTCCATTTATACTTATCTAGAATGAAACCTATTTGCTGACATATTGGGATTAGTGCACAATCTCAATAATGTTATGGTAGAGATGGAAGGAATATGGAAATTTTCTGTGTATAGATGAATTTTGTATTGGCTAAATATAGTTGCATGATTATATCATTTTGCATAAGAAATTTTCATTATGAATATGTCTTATGAAATGTTTCTAACCATGCAATTGGTACATTTGACTTGTAGGAAAGATAGCGTACAATCTCTTACAAGAAAAAAAGGATGAGACTTGTTCCGAAGAAAAAGTGACAACAGTTCAAGATTCACTCCAATAAACATACATGAAGATGAACCGGAAGCTCCCGGGGTCAAAGACACTGTGACATAATAAAGAGCTTTAGAATAATATAAGAGAGTGGTAGCATTAGAGGAAATTTCAACTCAAAATGGGCCTTTTAAATCTTATTCAAATTCCATGTCATCATGTGTTAGCCAATTAAACTGCTTTAAATTTGAAATATCGTATAGGTCTTAAACACTTTTTTAATATAAATTTGGGGATAGGTATCATAAAAAAACTACTTTTTTGTTTGTATTTTTGACATATCTCCCCATGTTTTTACTCAAATTTCGATTGGGAGAGCTCATTGGATACGAAATTAAATTGCACATCCAAAGAGTACCCACTCGGCACACTTTTGACGGACCCCACTACCCCAAAAACAAGAAATACATGGAAAAATGGGATGATGACATCATCATCCTATTTTTTCAGGTATTTCTTGTTTTTGGGGTAGCGAGGTCCATCAAAAGTATGTCGAGTGGGTACTCATTGGATGTGGAATTTAATTCCACATCCAACGATCTCTCCCAATCAAAATTTGAGTAAAAACACGGGGAGATATGTCAAAAATACAAACAAAAAAGTAGTTTTTTTCTTTTCTTCCTCCAAAATTAATAAATATTATTTTATTATTTTAACTATTATTTTATTAGTTCATTTTAGGAGGCCCATTTTGAGTTGAAATTGACTTAATGATCCACCTCAAGAGATGAGTACCACCTTAGGAACGAAAGATAATTCAAGATGAATACAAGTATGAAAGATTTCCAACTAAAGTAAGAGAAATCGAATACACTCTAGTTATGTGGCACATTTGAGTGACATCATTGATGCTGACCCTTCCAGCTATGAAGGAGTAGCAAAGGAGAAGTGGAAGAAGCTATGATCAAAGAGTGCCACTTGATCATAGGGAATGATGTCTAGGATGTGGTTTTGAGACATGGAGGGAAGTCCATAGTGTCTTCCATGTGGATCTACAAGAAAAAGTATACAAATAAAGGCTTGATTTTTCTCTCAGAAAGAGGAAGTAGACTATGGCATGACATACTCCATTGACCAGACACACTTCTCAAGCAAAGAACCACATGTGCAGAATATGATTTGTAGGAGCTCAGAAGGCACCCATATATAATCACATCCAATTACATAAGGAGCTTGAAGATAACCTAGAGTGATGAATATCTTAACCTTTTCTACAAGGTTTAATATGGAAGCCTATAGAAGACAACAAGATCATAGATAGGTGCAAGAGGAATTTTTCAACAAAGTTCAAGATAAAGGACCTTGGTATCTAGTGACATGAGATGGATACATAGAATATCAACAACAAAGGATTCTACCTATCACTACAATACAAAATGTTTCAATACATAGAGTACAAAATTAATAGGGAGGATGATGCTCTATTTTGGGGGGAGTGACTACAGAAGATCTCTGAGTTTAACATGGTACAATGGGATGGACAAATTCCTAAAGGACTAAGGATTTACCAAGAGTAAAGTGGGTTCCAACCTTTAAGTTTGAATGCAGAAGACTAGGATATGTCGATAACCTGGTAGGATGAACTCATTGTAGATGCAAAGAGGAAGTGTTGAGTACAGAAAGAGAACCTTATGATGTTTGGGATCGAGTATGGTCTCATGAAGAGGTTGAGCACATTGCAACATTTCCATCCTGTAGTAAAGTAATGTGGCTTCACAAACTATTTCCAAGGAAAGTATGTTGTGGAAATATTCAAAGGATTTGATATGTTGGATTGTAAAGCCATGACCACACCCATGGATACCAACCTGAAGTTATTATCTAATGAATCATCAAAGTTTATGGATGTGACTTAGTACATATAGATTATTGGGTCATTGACGTATCTAATCAATATCAGGCCATATATATTCTTTAATGTGAACACCCTCAGTTAGTATCTAGTTAAACCTATATGTGTTCACTTGATAGATGCAAAGCATGTGATGAGGTACCTGAAAGGTACGATATACTTTGTTCTATACTATGATGGAGATAATGACTATAGGTTGTATGGTTATATAGATGCAATATAGCTAGGAAGTTCCTTATATAGGAAGAGCACCTCAGGTGGATGTTATTGTCTAAGATCCTACATTATCTCCTGGTTTAGTAGGAAGCGGTCTAGTGTTTCTCTCGGCACAACTGAAGAAGAGTATATAGTAGTTTGTTCTACTACTTGTGAATCCATATGGATTCAAAAGTTGATGTCAAGTCTATTTGACCTAGATTTGGATACCACAGTGGTTCTATGTGACAACCGGAGTTGTATAATGATGATAGAGAGCCCAATGTTCCATGACAAGTCGAAGCACATAGAAATATGGTATTGTTATATATGGCATATGGTACATTAGGGAGCTATAAAGCTACTGTATGTGAGTACCGATGATAAAGTTGATGATGTGTTAACCAAGCATCTATCTCGAGTAAAATTTGACTACTTCTGTGATAAGCTTGGTGTATTTTGAAAATACATTTCTTGTAAGGAGGAACAATGATGATGATGCTGCATACTTTCCTCATAATGAGGAATAGTGATGATGATGTTGTAGAATTTCCTCATAAGGAGGAATTATGATGATGATGCTATAGACTTTCCTCATAAGAAGGAGCAATGATGATGATGTTACAAACCTTCCTCACAAGGAGGAATGATGGTGATGTGGAAACTCCTCCAAATGGGGATCAGGTTGATGATATGGACCCTCATCGAAAAGGGGGATGATTTTGATTATATGGAACGTCCTCAAAAATGGGGAGCGGGTTGATGATGTGGACCCTCCTCGAAAGAGGGAGTATTTTGATGATTTTGTAGTGGGATTATATCATCCTTGGACATTAGTCCTAAAGTGATCCGTAGACCTTTGTCTCTGTGTTTTGGTAGGATTTCATAATTCTTGGAATTATGTCCTAAAGTGATAGGGATTGATCATCTCATAATTGGATCCACAGACTTATGTATTTGTGAGGAGTGAGGATTGCATCATCCTTGGACTTATGCCATAATGTGATAGGGATTTATCATCCTGTAATTAGATCTATGGACTTATGTCTTCATGAGGTATAAGGATTCCATCATTCTTGGACTTATGTCCTAAAGTGATAGGGATTGATCATCTCGTAATTGGACCCTGTGGACTTATGTCTTCGTGAGGTGTGAGGATTGCATCATCCTTGGACTGATTTCCTACATTGATAGGGATTAATTGTCTCGTACTTGGATATGCAAACTTATGTCTTTGTGAGGCATGATGATTGCATCCTCCTTGGACTTATGTCCTAAAGTGATAGGGACTTATCATCTCATAGTTGGATCCATGGACTTAATTATTCATGAGGCATGAAGATTGCATCGTCCTTGGAATTATGTCCTAAAGTGATAGGGATTGACCATCTCGTAAGTGGCTCAGGATTGCATTATCCTTGGACCTATGTCGAAAAGTGATAGGTATTGATCATCCTATAATTATATCATGTGTGTTGTAGGTTATGTTGGTGTTGTTGATGATGTTGTTGTTGATGTATTTGTAACTTCAGAATGTATTCACTTGTATATTTGATGTATTGTACCCTGATGTTTCTATCGGGAAGTATCTGTAATGTAATTGAGTCATGTCATACCCTGATGTTCGTATCAGGAGAATAAATAATGTAAACCAATCATGTAAAGTCATAGAGGGTAACCCTCCTTATTGTTCAAGCGTTAAAGCTGTGCAGTTTCTGGGCACTAGGGTTATTAGACTCTCCTAGAGAAGTCGGCCCTGGTAAGTTATTGTTAAGTCAGAAATTAGTATAAATAGAGAGTGAGCCTCTCCATTTATCTCATAGTCACTCACACTCAGTTGTAGCACATGACTGAGAGAGAAGGATCTAGGATAAGAGAGAGAACAACTCTCATAGATCATCTTACTGTATTTGAGTTTTATTGCTACTATTGGTTCTTATTCTATATCTGAGGAAGTTGCGGGATTTTATCCTTTATAGTTTCCCCAAGGAAAATATTTATGTCTATTGTCTCTTGTTATTGATTGATGTGCATCTTATTCTCTCAAATAACATCCTAAGATAATACTATCTAAATTGATAAAAATCTAACATTGTATAAGAGCTAACCTAAGAAGAAGAGACTGTGCAGCTATGGAAGCTAGGGATTCTTAATTTTTGGGTCTCTCTCCACAATCCATCATAAAAAGGAGGCTATGCTAGACCTCCATTGAAGGGCGCATATTTGTGTCAAAGTAGAATATGATTTTGAGCATTTTTAGTTTTTGACCTACCACTACATGGGGAAATTATGACTTTTCACTGAAGAGGAATTTTTGAGTGATCCCAGGCCATGATTTCTCTCCTCCTCAAAATAAAATTTTAGAGAAAAAAAAAATATTTTTGTTGGGTAGAACTTCGAGAAAGTCAAACCCTAATCTGCCCTAGAACCAAAAAATCAGCACTGTAGAAGATCAGTTCCATATCCAGTTTCTAGCTTCTCAAATTGGTAGGATCTAAATATTTTGTATTTCCATTTGAGGTTCTCAGTTAAGATGTCTCATCACACCAATCTTGATGAAAATCTTGAGGGAGATGATAACTTCTGAGATTGGAATTATAGGATCTCTTTGGTTCTGGAAGAAAATGAGTTGGACTCTTACATCAGTGAATATGTTCCAGTTCTAGAGGGAGATGAGGCTAAGGCCTTACACAAAAATAAATTGGTCATGGCTAAGAGGATTATTTCTGATTCAATCAAGGATTACCTCATACCATAAGTGTCCTCCATAAAGACACCTAAAGCAATGTTTGATGCCCTCACCAAACTGTTTGAAGGAAAGAACATAAACTAGAAGATGACTTTGAGGAACCGGTTGAAGAATGTGAAGATCCAGAATGTGGAAACTATACAGTCATATTTCATAAGGGTCTTTTAGATCAAACAACAACTTGAAGAAGTGGACGAATAAGTGGAGAATGTAGATATTGTGATGACCACCTTGAATGATCTCCCTATATCATGGTACTCCTTCAATCAAGGGATTTTTGCTAGAAGAAAGCTAGTCACCTTCAGTAGACTGTGGGAAGAATGCTCACAAGAAGAAGCTCGGATAGTAGCCTGAGAAGAAAAGATGGGAATTGAAGATAAAGCTCTCACAGTACCCTACAAGAAAATAAGAAGGCGCTGTCATCATTCCAAAGGTAAGCATTTTAACTCTAGAAAATATAACAAGGATATATATAAATAGAGATGCTTTACATGTGATGAAAGAGGACACTTTGCAAGATATTTTCCCAAGAATAAGAATAGCTCTCAAAAGAATAAAGGAGACAAGAGAAGACATCATGCTGATGCTGCAGAGGATGATGAACCTTCCACAGAGAGAATCAAACAAGAAAGTGATGAAAAATATGTTTTGATTTCCATTCTCATGGGAACTATCACAAATGGAAGCAATGATTGGCTTATAGATAGTGGGGCTTCCAAACATATGACGAGATTCAAAGAATCCTTTGTGAAACTATGTGAACATGAGTCACCTCACAAGGTGAAACTTGGGGATGACAACCAGTATCCAATAAAAGGTAGTAGTGAATCATCCTATAAGCTAGAATCTAGAAAGTTTATGAAGATGAAGGATGTCTTGTTTGTACCAGGACTAAAGAAGAATATCCTCTCCATATCTTTATTGGATGCAAAAAACATAAGGGATGCATTTGTAGATGGCCAAAGGGAAAGACTATTGATGATGTATATGTGATTGGAGAGCAAGAGGGAGGATTATAAAAAATCAAGGGCCAAATAGAACAAGCTTTGATCCATGATTCAGTAGATTCAAATGAAATTTGGCATAGAAGGATTGCACATGTTCACTACAGTTCACTACCACTTGCAAGAAAAGATGTTGAAGGCCTTCTAGAAATACAAACAAAACATGAAGGTTATTAATGTCACCCTACTATTTGTTTATTGTCGGTAAGATATTTATGATAGATAGAAAATTCCCTTTTATCTTTACTCTAATTGATTTCCAGTTGTAGAAGAGCTTAAGATAATATTTCATAACTCTTTCTTAGATAAGAGTCTATTTCTATTACCATCATAATAAATTAAGCACTGCTTATCATTTTATAAATGGACCTAATTCCTTCGCAACATAATCCTAAAGTATTTTTATTAATTTTGTTCCAATTAGGACTCTAAATGGTTAATTATCAGCTTAACATCGCTTGTAGTTTATGAGATATCCTCAACATGTAAATCGTCAAGATCGTGGTTGAAAATCCCATTATCATCATGAACGACATAATATGACAATTTCACATTTCCCTAATATTTGTTTATATGTGAATAAAATGCAATATATAAATTTTTAACTTCATCTTGTTTCAGTTCGTCTTAGAACTTGGAAAATATTATGAAGTTCCATGATCATGTACTTGTAGATTTATATCCTACATCTAGTATTGTAGATTCCTTTTTGAGTGAAGGAACTATTTTCATGTATAAGTGTTATTATATCTTTATAGACCATGTTAGTTTAATTCTATTATTATGACTTAACCATTCATAGCTCATGAATATAATACCAAGTTATTTTAATCAATTTCAAACATGTTCAAGATTAAACTAACCTCTTACTCTTTTCCTTACAATTTTGATTATGGAAAGTTATAAGAATCCTTACATTATTGGCATTGAATTCATAAACAAAGCCTTTGAGAACAAGGGCATAGAATTCATATGCAACTCGGTTCTTTACCCAAGCTATTTATAAGGTTAAACATAATATTTAATCGTTGGTATAATGCTTGTTCAAAGTCAAGGTTTGACTTGTTTGGCAATGATATGGTATTGACCTTATATTTTAATATAATAGCACTACATACATAAGGTAATTGATTATCAATTATTGGGTTTGTCTGAATGCAGTGGTGACTATATAAAAGAACCCGCTGTGAAGCGAAAAGATTTAGGTATACGTGGAGCTCTCCTTTCCATGCAAATCGTGATTTAAAAATCCTTACCTTTCAACCCTAAACTTTATTGCTTCAGCGAGGGTTTCGATCTTTGCATTGTTTGGGGTTTACTGTGGCCATTGAGGGCTCACAGTTACTTGCCTCCACCTCCATTGTCTACGTATTACCTTTGAAGTGCCGTTGTTTAGAGTGAGAGCTAAAATTCATAGCTCGTGAATGAATAGTTTTTGGCAGACACCTTGTTGTGCATGAGGGTTGTTTTTACATAGTTGATAGCTAAAGTGTTGAAGTCATGGTTTTTGCAACTGCCTTGGCTTTCTCTTGCTCTAGTTGTCGATGTGGATGGAACTCACATTCAGCTACCTCTTTTCAGGTAAACACGATAGTTGTTGCTCTTGTGGTGCCGGTCTGTCTCCTTCTTAACCCCAGTTTTCCATGTTACAGGTATGGATCGTTATTTAGAAATTGTAAACTATAAGCAATTACAGTTTCAGTTTTATGTAAAACTTTTTGATTATATTTTGATTTCCATTTTGTAGGTGAGAGTACACATAACCTTTGGAAGGAAAATCTTCGTAATTGGACCGACGTACAGTTTACAGGTAATCCTTCGATAGCAAATGGCTCTCCCGCTTGTATAGACCTTAGGGGAAGTGACAGTTTGAAGAAGTTATTGTGTAGGTTTCTACCCAGTCTTGGGTTGTTGTTCTTCAATTAATTAGTTTTTGTTTTTGGTTTTAAACCCTCACTTACAGCAGGGTAACTCCGGCTCGATCCATGACTTTTAATTTCTTATTCCTCGTGTTTTTACCAAAGTTGATACTTGGTCTGCTGTCTTTTGATTTTAAAACCCCATATTACATTATGGGTGCGCCGGCTTTAAGCTAGTTTGTAAAATATGTTTAAGTTAAAGCCTTCTCGTCCTGTTAAATAATATACAGTTTTCTTTTAAAGGCATAAGGGTTTTCCTTGAGATCAGACTCAGTTTATCTTTAAGCCATTAATATGACTGTGTGAACTTTAGGGTTTGTACCCTACTCAACTGTGTAAATCATAATTTTACTATGTTTTATTTGTTTGTGTGAAAATATTATTAGTGGCTTGATGAGTGTCACTCAATCATAATATAATATTGTTTTACTTATGACTCAATAATTTTGAGCTAGTGTTTTCTTTATGAAACCATAGTTTTGAATAATTCCTTTTAATTTATTTAGTTAAGTTTCTGTTACTTGTAAAGACATATAATGCTTAAGTTATTGTTATTATTTTTATATAATGAAATTTCTTGAATTGCTTCTATATATATATATATATATATATTGTCATAAAACTGTAACCAGTCTTCATTAGTTCAATTTTGTTTAATATTAATGCTTCAAATACTATATTTATAACTTACTATTTTCCTGTTATTAAAATAAAGAAATTAATAAAGGGTTTTGACCCTGTAGATGCTCTTTTACATGTATATCCTATTTGTAAAATTTAAAATAAACAGTTTGTTTATAAATATACATTTATGTATAAGTTGGTTATTATCGTATTCCTATTGTTTATCTATTGAAAAGATAAAAAGAAATTGATAGTTGAACTTAGATATTTTAAATAATTTCTTCTTAATACCATAATTATTTTTCATATCTTTTCCTGAGTTAATAGTATCTGTTAGTCTTAGACTATTATGATTACTAAATGAACTATATAATTATTAATTTATACTTTTATTAAACTGAAAGTAAACAAGTAGTTTAGCTGTATTTCTGCTACTGCATAAGCATCGGGTTATTAAGTAAAATACATAGAAGATATGTATAAAGCATAACACAGTTTACCCTCCTTCCTGTTTTAAATTCAATAAAAAGAATAATGTACTATGTGTAAGCATAACCTATTTTCTATTAGAGTATTTTTACTAAAATAATGATCCTTCAACCTGTGCTGAGTTATTGCTCTTTCTTTTCTAGTATACTTACATAAATAAGCTAGTTAAATGATAAACATGGATAAACAAGTCATTATTATTTTCTAATAAAAATTTGCATACAGAAATAAAACACTCGGATATTATGAATTTTATAATACACCTATTCATTTCAGATTCCTATCATGTCATTCATCTATTTTAATTACACTTCCTGTGCTGGAGTACGGTCTGGTCCTTCTAGATGTGGAAAAACACAGGTTAGAATTATTTTTCATCTATTTCAGATTCTTTCCATCAATATACTAAAATATTACTAACTCTAACATTTCACCACTAAACATTTAACATTCATTAATCAGTCAGGCTCACAATTAACCATTTAACACAGTAAAACAAAAAGACTGTAGAACCTGATTAAGCTAGACAAAAACAACATTAGGAGGTTGTTCCTCCCTACCAACTCTTGGAGAGCACTCAAACAATGTTTCCTCAGTACCCCCAAGCTTGTTCCTAGTCTTTTAGCGGAGAACTAGTGGAGCATGCAACACAGACTAGTCCAATGACTCATTAATTACTCTGCACTCAACAGTAAGATCCTTCAACTGAAAAGCTGCACTAGATCACTTAGTAGTTAACCCCTAAAAATCTTTCCACAAATTCCCTCACCATTGAATTTCTCTGAAGTACATTCACTTGAATGAATACCTCTCTAAAAAATGAGCAGCCTCAGCTCTCTTCAATGAGAATTTTTATAAATATTTCCTAGGTCTTTTGGCTAAGTTATTAGTAATTGTGCCACCTGGTCTGATCTCACTTTCTTGGGGGATCATGACCCCAAATGTAGGGATTTTGACACCTACAACTGTTGGAAGAGGTTTGAGGATGCTTCCACTTGTCTGTTTGCTCTCCACCTAGTCTCCTCAACCAACTTGACCAGTAAACACTCTTTTAATAGCTCTCCTAAGTCGTTGTCTCCACTTTTATTTATTTATGATTAAAATATTCAGAATTACATTCAATATCCTTGACTCTGTTGATTCATCAATTACAACTTAGCATAAAATTTAACATAATGTCTTAAATAACATCAAATAAGATAATATTATTTTGCAAAATTGGGGCATGTGACATACACACCCACTTAGAACATAACATCATCCTCGATGTTATTTATTCTTCATCCTCAGAATTCCCCTGGAACAGAATTGGATATGCATCTGACATATTACTTTCCAATTCCTAGGTGGCTTCCTCTGGACTAAGGTGCTTCCATTTTACTTTCACTTTTCCAATGGTGCAGTTCCGAAGTGTGATCTCCCTTCACCCGAGGATATAGTCTAGTTCCACCAGAAAATCTCCTTTTGGTTCCACCTGTACATCATTCTAGTTAGCAACATGAGTAGCATCATGATCATATTTCTTTAATACAGAAATGTGAAAAACATTATGTACTCTTAAATTTGGTGGTAATGCTAATTGATAAGCTACTTGTCCAATCCTGGACAAAATTTCAAATGGACCACAGTAACGAAGTGCTAGTTTCACACAACACCCCAATATCAGAGAGCTCTTTTTGGGCCTTACCTTGATGAACACATGTTCATCTACCTGAAACTCCTTTGGAGTTCTTTTTAAGTCTGCTTGAATTTTCTACCGATCCTGTGCAACTTTCAGATTACCTTGCACCTGTTTTACAATTTCTTCCATTTCCTTTAACCATTCAGGACCTAATACTAGTCTATCCACCAGATTACTCCAAGAGATAGGAGTATTACATTTCCTTCCATACAAAATTTTGAAAGGACTAAATCTGGCTGATGTCTGATAATTATTATTATAGGAAAATTCTACTAGATGCAAATAATCCTGTGATTTACCTGGCTGGTTTTTTACATACATTCTTAATAAATCTTCTAGTACTTGGTTTACCCTTTCAGCTTGTCCATCTGTTTGAGGATGGAAAGAAGTACTAAAATTTAATGTAGTGTTTAACCCTTTAAACAAAGACTTCCAAAAGTTTCCTGTAAATTTAGGATCTCCATCTAAGATTATTACTTTCGGTATTCCATGCAATCGGAAAATATGTTTAAAAAAAATATCAACTATGTTTACAGCTTTATATGTAGTTTTAACAGGTATAAAGTGAGCTGCTTTACTTAACTTATCAACTACTACCATGATGGAATCATTCAGATTCTAATTTCTAGGCAGTCCAGTAATAAAATTGAGACTAATTATCTAATTATCTCCCATTTCCAACTAGGAATGGGTAATGGCTGAAGTAATCCAACTGGGTGTTGATGTTCAATTTTCACCTACTCACATTCAAAACACTTAGCAATATATTCTACTACTTCAGTCTTCATATTTGGCCAAAAATATTCTTTTCTTAACATAGTTATAGTCTTTTGATAGCCTGGATGACCTGAGTATGGATTTTTATGAATTTCATCCAGAATTAACAGCTTAAATTTAGGTACGTTAGGTACATACATTCTGTCTTTATACAGTAAAAATTCTTTTCATTTAAACTGTATCCTTTACTTAATATTTCTATTGGATTTTCTTTAGTTTTAGCTTGTAAACTTTGGTAAATTTCATCTTGTTCTATTCCTTCTTTAAGCTATTCATCCAAATCCGTAGCATAAGTGTTGATAGCTGCTGCAAAATTTAGCCTTGCATTCCTACTTAATGCATCAGCAACTTTATGTTGTTTACCTTTAATGTGCTGAATTTCGAAATCATACTCGCTTAAGAAAGATAACCACCTAGCTTGTCTAGAATTTAAACTAGGCTGATCTAACAGATACTTCAATCCTTTATTATCATTCATTAAAATAAATTTCCTGCCAATTAGGTGATGTCGCCACAATTTTAAAGCATGTATAACAGCTGCTAATTCTAGATCGTAAGTTGCATAATTTTTTTCATGAATTTTTAACTTTCTTGACTCATAGGCAATAACATGCCCTTCTTGAGTCAGAACACTGCCTAAGCTATCATTGCAGGTGTTAGTGCACACTACAAATTCTTTATTAGGATCAATTGTTCTTAAAATAGGTGCGCTGGTTAATAAAGTTTTTAATTTTTTAAATATTTCCTCACATTTTTGGTTCCAATCAAATGTCTTTCCTTTCTTCTGTAAAGAAGTTACCATATGTGCAATCCTCGAAAAACCTTCAATGAATCTCCGGTAGTAACCGATAATTCCCATGAAAGATCGAACATCCGTTACATCCTTAGCAGCCATCCAATCTCCGATTGCTTTTATCTTTTCAGGATCTACTGAAATACCTTCCTTGGTCATCACATGACCTGAATATTGAATCTTATCCTTGAAGAAATCACATTTACTAAACTTTTCAAAGAGTTGATGATCTCGTAACTCTTGCAAAACAATTTTTAAATGTTCTTTATGTTCTTCTTCAGTTTTTTAATAGATTAGTACATCGTCAATAAACACGACTATAAACTTATCAAGATACTTATGCATGACATTGTTCATTTAACACATGAAAACAGCTGGGGCATTAGTAAGCCAAAATGGCATAATGACAAACTCGTAATGGCCATATCTGGTTATGAAAGCTGTCTTAAAGATGTCTTCATCCTTAATCCTAACTTGATGATATCCATACCTTAAATCTATTTTCAAAAACATCATGGCTCCACGTAGTTGATCAAATAGATCATCTATGCGAGGCAACAGATATCGATTTTTAATGGTCATCTTATTCAACTGATGGTAATCTATACAAAGTCGCATGGTTGCATCCTTTTTCTTAATGAAGATGACAGGTGCCCCCCAAGGAGACACACTAGGTCAAATATAATTTTTATCAATTAGTTATTTTAATTGAGACTTTAATTCATTAAGTTCAAGTATGTTCATTCAATAAGGGGCCTTTGAGCTAGGTACTGCACCAGGTACCAGCTCAATGGTGAAATCCAATTCCCTTTTTAGAGGTAGTCCCAGAATTTCTTCAGGGAATACATCAACATATTCTCTTAAGACTAGTATGTCTTCCAATTTTAACTTATTTGTCTTACTTAGGCTCTCCTCATCATTTAATGTTACTTCATAGGCTTTACATCCCTTCCTAACAACTCTCTTAAGTTGTAGAGTAGAAATCTTCCTGATGGTGGTATTTCTAGGGATTCCTTTTACACTTACTAGTTTTCCATCACTATTTAAACATGTGAAGGTTTTATCATAACAATTTAAAATTACCCTATGTTGTTCTAACCAATCCATACCATTCAGTAAATCATAAGAACCAAGAGGCAATACATTAAGTTTTACAACAGTTTTAAAATGATCCATAACTATAGCACATTCTTCTACAAAACAAGTTACCTTTCTTTTAGCACCAGTGGCTAATTGAACCAACCAAGAATTCTCAAAATTTTCAACAGGTAACTTACATTTTTCTACCATTTTAGGTGCAATATAACTGAGACTAGCTCTAGGATCAATTAAAATAGTTACAGGGGTTTGATTTATCATACCTTCTACTTCCACCATGGAAGTTTGATATTCTGCTTGTCGATTCTCCAAGGCTACCTTGATTCTGGGCATCATCCTTGCTAATTCTCCAACAGTCATCTCCTCTTATATGGTATGAATATTACTAACAGTCTCTTTCCAATGAGGATAGACTAAAGCATAGTGTGGGCCATTACACTCCCAGCACTTTATAGGTTCTTTGCACTCAAGGTTCTTGGTATAATTACCATGATTATTAACTAATTCTTTACCCTTGGAATTGTTCTGATTGCTTGGAGGATTATTCTTATTTCCTTGGAAATTTTTATTATTAGGATAATTTCTGTCCTTATTGTTCTTAGAATTTCTATTGGGCACAAAGTCCTTCTTCTTTTGTTCATACTGATTATTATTTTTCTTTTCTTTCCAGTGGTAACTTTCCTTCTTTCGATTCTGTTCAAAACAAAAGTTAGCTTTCCTTATAGCTTCTTCCAAAGTCTTTGGATTGTCATATTCAATCCTGTCCTTAATATGATAAGGTAGACAGCTGATGAATCACTGTACCTTTGGTTTTTCATCTACAAGGTATGGGACATACCTAAGTAGAATAAAAAACTTACTGTTTACATCTTTCATTGTCATTGATCCTAATTTCAGCTCATAAAATTCTTTTTCTCTCTCCTCATAATATTGCTCAGGAAGAAATTTCTTTTTAAAATACCTCTTAAAGGTACTCTAGTTTACATTTTTCTCTTTTATTCCCTTAACTCTCTTCAAGTCGTGCCACCAAATGTCATCTTTTCCTGAGAGGTTGTATATATCCATTCTAGCCTTTAATTGGTTAGAATAGTTATATATTTGGAAGTACTTCTTCATCTCAGATAACCAGGATTTCACTTCCTCCCCCTTCTCAGTCTCTCCATTGAAAGTTGGTGGTTTTATCTTTTTGAATTCGCCATAAATTTCTTCATAAGGTTTGTATTTCCTCTTTTTAGTGTACTAGTTATCATCACTACTATCACTAGTAGAATGGTAATTTCGTTGTTCACCAAACACCTCTGAAAATGAACTACTTTCAGTTTTAGTATGTTTCATCTTTTTAGATTTACGTTGATGACTTGTATCTTCTAATTCAGTTCTTCTACCCCTACCCTCAGTTTGAAACATTTTTGTTAGGATCTGATCCTGCTCCTCCTGATCCCTCAAAATCCTTTCATTCTCTCATTTTACAGACTCCATTTCAGATTTTAGATCTTTTCCAGTTTGTAACAGTTCTGAGGAATTAGTAGTTAAGTCCTCTGTTATAGGATCTCTTGGTAAGTTTCTTGTTTCAGTAACGAGAGATTCCTCCTTTGCATATTCTTCCATCTTTTCCATACATGTTTGTTAAACTTCAGAACAACTTCTCTGTTGAATAACGTTTAGAAGAAAAAAATACATCACCATAATAATTCAATTTACTATTTCGTAGAAGCTAGATGTGATTCATCAAGGCCTAGTGTTTGAACCTTGTGCTCTAATACCACCTGTCAGAACCCCAAATTTTCCCAAAAATTTAAAATTTTTGAGATAACATAAAATGTTTACAGTTGCAGTTAGATCACCACTTGCAGCTAATAGGAGAAAGGAAACAGATAATAAAAGTGTTCGTTAACTTTAATGCATATAGATTAATGTTGTTTAAATTTGATATGTGGTGTGAGTAATCTGCATTCAAATATTAGGCTGTACTGATGGTTTGAATGTCAAGTAGGTGAGGAGTCATTTTCTAGTTGGGGCTTACTTAGCGATTGCTAACGTATCTGTATTTTTTGAATATTTACAGGCTTGACAGGTAAATTTTGACCCAGTAAAAGTTTATTAAGGCGATATATCAGATATAGTTTCTCTTAGCGTAGAATATACTACTAGAGTAAAAGTTCTGTTTAGAAGAGTCAAGAATCTGCAAGGTAAAGTAATATTTATTTTACTTGTAAAACCATATTATTTTACTTCATCCTTGTTTCATAGAGCTTATTAATGCCTCCCTACTATTTGGCTATTGTCAGTAAGATCTTTATGATAGATAGAAACTTTCCTTTTATCTTTACTCTAATTGATTTCCAGTTTTAGAAGAGCTTAAGATAATATTTTATAACTCTTTCTTAGATAAGAGTCTATTGCTATTACCATCATAATAAATTATGCACTGCTTATCATTTTATAAATGGACCTAAGTCCTTCGGAACATAATCCTAAAGTATTCTTCTTAATTTTGTTCCAATTAGGACTCAACATGGTTAATTATCAACTTAACATCGCTTGTAGTTTATGAGATATCCTCAACATGTAAATCGTCAAGATCATGGTTGGAAATCCCATTATCATCATGAATGACATAATATGACAATTTCACATTACCCTAATATTTGTTTATATGTGAATAAAATGCATCACAATCCTAAAGAGTTTACTATTCTAACTCCAAATTTTTAACTTCATCTTGTTTCAGTTCATCTTAGAACTTGACAAATATTATGAAGTTCCATGGTCATGTACTTATAGATTTATACCCTACATCTAGTATTGTAGATTCATTTCCGAGTGAAGAAACTATTTTTGTGTATAAGTGTTATTATATCTTTATACACCATGTTAGTTTAATTCTATTCTGATGACTTAACCATTCATAGCTCATGAATATAATACCAAGTTATTTTAAGCAATTTCAAACATGTTCAAGCTTAAACTAACCTCTTACTCTTTTTCGTACAAGTTTGATTATGGAAAGTTATAAGAATCCTTACATTATTGGTATTGGATTCATAAACAAAGCCTTTGAGAACAAGGGCATCGAATTCATATCCAACTCAGTTCTTTACCCAAGCTATTTATAAGGTTAAACATTATATTTAATCGTTGGTATAACACTTGTTCAAAGTCAAGGTTTGACTTGTTTGGAAATGATATGGTATTGACCTTATATTATAATTTAATATCATTAGATACATAAGGTAATTGATTATCAATTATTGGGTTCGTCTAAATGCAGTGGTGACTATATAAAAGAACCCACTGTGAAGCGAAAATATTTAGGTATACATGGAGCTCTCCTTGCCATGCAAATTGTGATTTAAAAGCCTTACCTTTCAACCCTAAACTTCATTGCTTCAGCGAGGGTTTCAGTCTCTGCATGGTTTGGGGTTTACTGCAACCATTGAGGGATCACATTTACTTGCCTCTAGCTCCACTGTCTGTGCATTACCTTTGAAGAGCTGTTGTTTAGAGTGAGAGCTAAAAGCCATAGCTTGTGAATGAATATTTTCTGTAGACACCTTGCTTTGCATAAGGGTTGTTTTTACGTAGTTGATAGTTAAAGTGTTGAGGTCATGTTTTTTTCCACTGCCTTGGCTTGCTATTGCTCGAGTTGTCGATGCGGATGGAACTCAGATTCAGCTGCCTCTTCTTAGGTGAATGCTATAGTTGTTGTGCTCGTGGTGTCGGTCTGTCTCCTTCTTAACCCTATTTTTCGACATTAAAGGTATGCATCGTTATTTAGAAATTGTAAACTATAAGCAATTACAGTTTCAGTTTTATATAAAAAAAATTATTATATTTTTCTTTCCATTTTGCAGGTGACAATACGCATAACCTTTGGAAGGAAACTCTTCGCAACTGGACCGGCGTACTATTTACGAGTAAGCCTTGGTTACCAAATGGCTCTCCCACTTGTGTAGACCTTACGGGAAGTGACAGTTTGAAGAAGTTACTGCGTAGGTTTCTACCCAGTCTTGGGTTGTTGTCCCTCAATTAATTAGTTTTGGTTTTTGGTTTTAAACCCTTTCTTATAGTAGGGTAACTTCGGCTCAATCCGTGACTTGTAATTGCTTATTCCTCATGTTTTTACCAAAGTTGATACTTGGTCTAATGTCTTTTGATTTTAAAACCCCATATTACATTATGGGTGCGCTGACTTTAAGCTGGTTTGTAAACTCTGTTTAAGTTAAAGCCTTCTCGTCCTGTTAAATAATATACAGTTTTCTTTTAAAGGCATAAGGGTTTTCCTTGAGCTCAGACTCAGTTTATCTTTAATCCATTAATATGACTCTGTGAACTTTAGGGTTTGTACCCTATTCGACTGTGTAAATAATAATTTTACTGTGTTTTATTTGTTTGTGTGAAAATATTATTAGTGGCTTGATGACTGTCACTCAGTCATAATATACTGTTGTCTTACTTACAACTTAGTAATTTTGAGCTAGGGTTTCCTTTATGAAACGCTGGTTTTGAATAATTCCTTTTAATTTATTTAATTAAGTTTTTCTTACTTGTAAAGACATATAATGCTTAATTTATTGTTATTATTTTTATATAATGAAATTTCTTGAATTGCTTTTGTATATATATATTGTCATAAGAATGTAACCAATCTTCATTAGTTCAATTTTGTTTAATATTAATGCTTCAAATACTATATTTATAACTTATGGTTTTCTTGTTATTAAAATTAAGAAATTAATAAAGGGTTTTGACCCTACAGATACTCTTTTACATGTATATCCTATTTGTAAAATTTAAAAGAAACAGTTTGTTTATAAATATACATTTATGTATAAGTTGGTTATTATCGTATTGCTGTTGTTTATCTATTGAAAAGATAAAAATAAATTGATAGTTGAACTTAGATATTTTAAATAAGTTCTTCTTAATACCATAATTATTTTTCATATCATTTCTTGAGTTAATAGTAGATGTTAGTCTTAGACTATTATGATTACTAAATAAACTATATACTTATTAATTTATACTTTTATTGAACTGAAAGTAAACAAGTAGTTTAGTTGTATTTATTCTCTTGCATAAGCATCCGATTATTAAGTAAAAAACAAAGAAAATATGTATAAAGGATAACACAGTTTACCCTCCTGCATGTTTTAAATTCAATAAAAAGAATAATGTACTGTGTGTAAGCATAACCTATTTTCTATTAGAGTATTTTTACTAAAATAATGATCCTTCTACCTGTGATGAGTTATTGCTCTTTCTTTTCCAATATACTTGCATAAATAAGCTAGTTAAACAATAAACATGGATAAATAGGTCATTATTCTTTTCTGATAAAAATCTGCATACAGAAATAAAACACTCTGATATTATGAATTTTATAATACACCTATTCATTTCAAATTCATATCATGGCCTTCGTCTATTTGAAATAAACTACCTATGCTGGAGTACGGTCTGGTCCTTCTAGATGTGGAAAAACACAAGTTAGAATTATTTTTCTATTTCATATTCTTTCCTTCAATATACTAAAAGATTACTAACTCTAACAGTTCACCACTAAACATTTAACATTCATTAATCAGTCAGGCTCACATTTAACCATTTAACATAGTAAAACAAAAAGACTATAGAACCTGATCAAGATGGACAACAATAGTGTTAGGAGGCCATTCCTGCCTATAAACTCCTGGAGAGTGCTCAAAAAACGTCTCCTCGGGATCCTCCATCCTATTCCTGCTCTTTTGGATGAGAACTGGTGGAGCATGCAACACAAACTAGTCCAATGACTCAGTAATTACTTTGCTCTCAGCAGTAAGATCCTTCAGCTGAAAAGATGCACTAGATCACTTACCAGTTAACCCCCAAAACTCTTTCCACAAATTCCCTCACCATTGAATTTCTCTGAAGTACATTCACCTGAATGAATACCTATCTAAAAAATGAGTAGCCTCAGCTCTCTTCAATGGGAATTTTTATAAAGATTGCCTAGGTCTTTTGGGTCAGTTGCCATTAATTGAGCCACCTGCTATGATCCCACTTTCTTGGGGGATCATGAAACCAAATGTAGGGAGGTTTCCACCTGCAACAGTTGGAAGAGGTTTGAGGATGCTTCCACTTACCTGTTTGCTCTCCACCCAGTCTCCTCCGCCAACTTGACCAGTAAACACGTTTTTAACAGCTCTCCTAAGGTGTTGTCTCCACTTTTTTTTTTTTATAATTAAAATATTCAAAATTACATTCAATATCCTTGACTCTGTTGAGTCATCAATTACAACTTAGCATAAAATTTAACATAATTTCTTAAATAACATCAAATAAGATAATATTAGTTTTGCAAAATTGGGGCATGTGACAGAGACCAGGTGAAGACTCTGAAGAAGTGAAAATACCCAAAATTCAAGATACAACTATGGAAAATGCAAATCAAGATGAAGATCAAGAAATAGAAGAACCCCGAAGAACCTGTAGATCCACTACAAGAGAATAATCCTCACAAGAGGAAACCTGCATGGGTACGAGAGGCTATCCAAGGTGCAGAAAGATATGGGGCTTCAAAAGAAATGCACAAAGAGAGGAAAAGAACCAGGTGTTGCTCTGGTTATGTAGCACTGTTATGTGACATCATTGATAAAGAACCTTCCAACTATGAAGAAGTGGAAGAGAAGAAAGAATAGAAGGATGCTATGATCAAGGAGTACCAGTCGATCATGAAGAATGATGTCTGGGATGTTGTCCCTAGACCAAAGAGGAATTTTTTTGTGACTTCCAAATGGATCTACAAGTTCAAGCATGCTGCATATGGTAGCATAGAGAAACATAAAGCAAGATCCATGGCTTGTGGCTTCTCCCAGAAAGAAGGAATAGATTATTAAGAAATTTTTGCACCTGTAACCAGATACACTTCCATCAGATCAGTACTTGCTTTAGCTGTAGTAATGATATGGAAGATACACTAGATGGATGTCAATACAGCTTTCTTGAATGGTGCAGTGGAAGAGGAAGTGTATGTGGAGCAGCCACTAGGTTTTGCGACACATGGCAGGGAGACTCGTCTATGTAAATTGAAGAAAGCCTTGTACGGTTTAAAATAGGCACCCAGGACATGGTACGACAGAATTAACAGCTTCCTATCTATTTTGGGCTTTACTAAGAGAAAAGCAGATTCCAACCTTTAATACAAGGTTAAATAAGGGAACACAGTTATACTCCTACTATATGTAGATGATCTATTTGTAACAGGTGTGGATGGGTTGATTTCTGATACAAAGAGGAAGCTTGTTGTTTATTTTGAGATGAAGGACTTGGGCATGATGCACTACTTTCTAGGCATGGAGGTGTGGTAGAGTATAGATGGAATCTACCTGGGACAAGGGAATTATGCAGTAGAGATCTTGAAGATGTTTGGGATGATGGATTGCAAGGCCATGACCACATATATGACATTAAACCTAAAGTTATTGAGTGATGTTTCATTAGATACCGTTGATGCTATGATGTATCGTCAGATGATTGGGTCCTTCATGTACTTGACAAATATAAGAACATATATTTTCTTTGTTGTGAACACATTGAGCCAGTTCCTGATGGATCCGAGACATGTTCACCCGATTGCTACAAATCATATTCTGAGGTACCTGAAGGGTACAGTTGATTATGGGCTCAAGTATGAGGCAGATCATAAGATTAACCTAGAAGGTTATGTTGATTCATATTGGGCAAGTAGTTCCATCGATAGGAAGAGCACTTCAGGGTGCTGCTTCAGTATGGGATCAGGTGTGATATCTTGGTTTAGAAGGAAGTAGTATTGTGTGACACTGGGTAGAGCCGAAGATGAGTATGTCACAACTTGTTCAGCTAATGGTGAGGTAGTCTAGCTGAGAAAGCTACTATATAAATTATTTGATCTCCAGTTGGATGCTACTTGTATATATTGCGACAACAAAAGTTGCATGAAGTTTTCAGAGAACCCAGTGTTCCATGACAAGTCGAAGAATATCAAGATCAAATATCACTATATCAAGGATATGGTGCAGAGAGGACAAGTGAAGCTCTAGTATGTTGCGACAGATGAACATATAGCTGATGTGTTGACCAATTCATTGGCCAGAGTGAATTTTTAGTACTTCAAGGAGAAGCTTGGTGTTCTCCAGATCAAGGTTCCCTCCAAGAGGAGGTGATGAGTCCAAGAGCCTTTCTAACATTGTAGGATTGGTTCCTTCTATGGTAAGATATAAGTGAAGGATTCATTCTAACATGGTGGTAGGTTGGGACTCCCATTGTCAGATGTAAGTGTAGAGCCATTCTGAAATGGTGGCAAGCTAGGCCTCCCATGGTCAAATGTAACTGCTGATCCTTTCTGACTAGGTTAGATGTAAGTGCAGAGCCTTTCTGATTGGGTCAAATATAAGTGCTAAGCCTTTATGACATGGTGACAGGTTGGGCCTCTCATGGTCGAATATAAGTGTTGAACCTTTCAGACATGGTGGCAGGTTGGGCCTCCCATGGTCGGATATAAGTGCTAATCCTTTCTGACATGGTGGTGGATTGGGCCTCCCATTATAAGATGTGAGTGCTGGGACTTTCGAACTGGGTCAGATGTAAGTTTTGGATGATCCTTTTTGACATGGTGGCAAGCTAGGCCTCCCATGGTCAGATGTGAGTGCAGGGCCTTTCTGAATGGGTCATATGTGAGTGTTGGGCATTCCTTTCTGACATGGTGGTGGATGTGTTCCTCCCATGGAAAAATGTAAGTGTTTGGCATGCCTTTTTGACTAGGGTCAGATATAAGCGCTGAATAAGACCTACCTTGAGGCTAGGCCTACAACCAACATGAAAAAACGCTGGCTCTGTAGAACTTCCTATGACGAGTAGAATTGAGAGATAGCACTAGTTGATCAAAATAATGGAAGTAGTGATGATCCAGCTTTGATGATGATCTAGTGATGAACCAACATTGATGATGATTGAGACTTGATCCAGAGAAGAAGACTTGTGCTGATGAATTATGTCAAGATAATACCTTCCTAGTTAACAGGTAGTGTTGATGTATTTGTAACTTCGGAATGTATTCAATTGTATATTTTATGTATTGTACCCCAATGTTCATGTTAGGAAGTATCTGTAATGTAATTGAGTCATGTCATACCTCGATGTTCCTATCGGGAGAATCAATAATGTAAATAATTCATGTAAAGTCATAGAGGGTAACCCTCCTTATTGTTCAAGGGTTAAATTCCCTGCAATTTCGGGGCACTAGGGATATTAGACTATCCTAGAGAATTCAGCCCTGGTAAGTTATTGTCAAATCAAAAACTAGTATAGATAGAGAGTGAGCCTCTCTATTTACCACACAGTCACTCACACTCAGTTGTAACGCATGAGTGAGAGAGAAGGAGTGGGGATACAAGATAGAATAGTTGTCGCAAATCATCTTACTATCTTTGGGTTTTATTGTTGCTATTGGTGCTTATTCTATCTCTAAGGAATTTGTGTGGTTTTCTCCTTTATGGTTTCCCCAAGGAAAATCTTTGTGTCTATTTTCTCTTGTGATCGATTTTTTTTCATGTTATTCTCTTAAATAAGATCCTAAGATAATACTGTCTAAATTGATAAAAATCTAACAGTTGTTTATTGAAATATCAAGTATGGATGTAGATGATGATGTTGTTAATCGAAAGATCAAGTATGGTTGCATATTAATATGTTAATTAAGAGATAAAGTGTTGCTACAAAGGATCAAGTGATCGAATCCTGCAAAGGATAGAATGATCTAGTGCTACAAAAGATGAATATCAAATATAAAGACTTAGTGTTGTAGAAGATGAGGTTATGAAACTGAAGATGTTGAAGATGGTCGACCAACTATTCCAGTTGATGATGATTGTTGAAAAATTCCAATGATGTATACATGTATCACCTTGATGATGTTGGATATGCTCTCTCTCTCCTTGCTCCTACGGTTGATGTTTTTGTTGTTAGTAGAATACCCTTGTCGTTAAGGGGGAGTGTTGGAATATTGTAACTTCGAAGAATATTATAAATGTATGTTATTCATGTAACCTATCAGAGATGTTTTATTCCTTCGTCAAGATGTTACTATTTTATTTGGTCATAATAGAGTCATGAGGTAAAACCTTCGTTCTAAGTCAGGTCAATAAAACCCTCCTAAATATAATATAAAATTATTTTGTCTCTTCCTAGGTGAAGTCGGCCTTGTAAGTTTGTTGGGGCCGACTTGTTAGGGAAAAATTCAAGTGGAAGAAAGAATATAAATAGAGGAGATGTGTTCCTCATTTGAACAAACACACTCACTTGTGTATAGCGCATAGGGGAGAGAGAGAGAGAGAGAGAGATATGCAAGAAGAAGGAGTAATTGTTTGGGGTTTTCTCTTCGTACTTTTGATACATCTATATAGAGAAATGTTTGCTTGTTTTTCTTCCCCTTGATCAGGGATAATTTTAAGAACACCCCTGAAATTTATATGTATAATAAATGGATGAATATCCCTAATATATCAGAAAATTTGAAGGCTATTCTATCAATAATATAATGTGTATATATAATTTTTTCGCTAATATTTCATTCTATTATAGAATATTTTAAAATCTTGGTGAATATTTCACTAAATTACAATATATTGTAAAGTATTGGTGACTATTTCACTAAATTATAAAATATTGTAAGAACTTGGCGAATATTTCATCAAATTATAAAACCTTGTAACGTTGTGGTGAATCTTTTTCTAGGAAGACTCATCTTTTGATTCTTTGGCTTACTAAGGTAGTGGAATAGAAGATAATATATCAAATCTTGACTCTCTTGACTCATAGATCCTCAAATGATAAAATGCGTGAATGAGGAGAGGAGGGATATATTTATACATTTCAATTCACAAGTAGTATTGGGTCATTCACAACTAGAGGTGTTGGTGAAACAAAACTACACTAACTAGATTTAGGGAAAGCAGGGACTCCATTTTTTTTATCATTCCGTAATGGTCCAACGAACATGCGGGGACCCAAATCTTGACATACTGAGAAACTGATAGAATTGAACACTTTACCCTATGGAGTGATTATGGCACCCACAAACCATTATTACAATGTGGAGCAATATCAAAACCCTCTACCTTAATATAGTGTATGAATTAACAATTAGATTATTTTCCAAATCTCTCATTTTTAAGCTACCCTCTAAGAAAAAAAAACATGCTTATTTGTTTATAGATAAGAATGCCACTTTTTCCTTTCTTTTGTTGATAGTCAAAATATGAATTATGTCATTTGACTTAGTATTTTTAGAGTTAGTTAGAAACTTGCAATGGTTGTTATAAATGAGAACATACACTAACAAGAAACGAAATCACGTTAATTCATCATGACACATATCATTAGAACTAAACACCATTTTTTCTTAGATAAACCGAGGAGGTGTTTGTATCCATGTTCTTGAAATTTTTCAAAGCATGCAAAATATGGCAAAATTATTTTAGAACCCTCATTGAATGCAAAAGACTATATATCAAATAACTTTGTGTTTACATCTCATATCAAACATGCCATGTACATATTATATACAATCATGATGGAAATCAAGTATTGTATTCCAACTAAATCATATATTTATCATACATAACTAGATCCATTTCTTGACAATGATAGGAATTACACATAAAAAATCACCATTTTTTTTTACTTCTGAATGACCCTTACAAAAAATATATATATTGTAAAATAAGTACCAAACCCAACAAATTTAGGTTACAAATAAATTGACGAACTTGGCAATACGAACAAAAAAATATTCCAGACACGGAATTCTCAATACAAATAAAGGAATTTACAAGAATTATTTGGACAACTATACAAGAAAGCTAAAATAATAAGCATAATTTCCACTGTATCCCCACCATTATAATTAGTGTGTATTCATTTATATTACAAACATCCCAAACACCAACAATAACATACATAAAATATGAACGTCTACACTCTCAATAACTCCTTATATCCAATAATAATTACAGAGCAAGATCATAATAAAAGCACATTTTAAACAACTGGGTCAAATTCAATATGAATATACAAAAACCATGTGGCATCTCTCCATCACGAGTACCATTTACTAAAAATATATAAATTTTATTCAATAGTTGAAACATGACAAGGCATCAAATAAATCATATATTTTTATCTGTATAACACTTTTATAGAACCAATGTTCCTAGGATAGAATAAAACTGTAATAACATTGGATGATCCCTAAGCATAAAAAATGTCCTAGAATTCAACAAGATTAAAAAGGAATCCATGATAAAAATAATCATAAAACGTAAATTTACAACATAAGAATATATTGTAATTGTGGATTAAAAGCATAAAAAGCATGATAAAAAGCATACCACATTAACTATTGTATAAAAAGAATGATGCAAGTTTGTATTCTATGATAAATTGCAAGTGTGGAATTCCCCTTCAAGACCTGAGATTTTGGAAATGGAGATGTTATGCAAAGATTAAAATGTTGAGAAAACTAAGAATACTAGAAATCGAGGTCTCAAACAAGGTATCACATGAAATCAACTAAACATATAGCTGAATACAACCATATGCCTTAATTTCAAGGAAAATGGAGAGTGAAATAACCCTTGGGACTGAATATTGGTGGAAAATGAATGATTTCACTAGAAATCGGGGGCAAAATATAGATTGGAGAGATATTTTGCTAGGGAGAAAATAGTTTTTTCATTTTCCTCATTAATATATGGGAGGCTATTCATTTTGGATTTTTTTTTTTCTAATAAATATTGAGTGAATATATTTTAGCTGAAAAGTCCCTTTCCATATAAGAAAATAACCCACTAAATTCTTCTAACCCCCTTAATATAGCCCATGGGCTATATATAGCCCCTAAACTTATCCATGGTTTCTAGTGTTCCACTAGCGTGTATCCTAAAAAATGCAAATCTGAAATTTGGGTTGTTTGGGTGGTTTTGAAAATGCCTCCTCAGTTGTAACTGCTCCCTCCTCAACCCTATCTCTTCCATTTTCTATATAAGAGAAGGAGAGTGGACCATGAAGGGGACTTGGCCTATAGTTTTGTGATGGCAGAATTTGTACTCTCTCCCCCCTCACCTATTCCCTAGTTTCCATCTACCCTCACTGCAATGCTTGGAGGTTGAGATTCTTGGAGGAGAAAACTAGGTGATCCATATTGAAGGTTTCATGAGGATCCTTGCTTTATGAGAAGGTATATATTTGTACTTATTTCATTGATTAATAGATACTTTAAATTGTTCCCTTTCCAAATAATTGTGTGTATATATCAGCTTTGATTATATGTTGATGTATATGAGATCAAGGTTTTTGTGTTCTTTTGAATATCAATATCGTATATGTGGTCACACTGGTTTGAGGAAGGTTTGAAGTGGTTTTGTAGGTTCCTTGATTAGGGAACAATAGGAGGACTCAAGGAGAAGCTTGGATCAGCTTATGTTTGTGAGGTGCATACCCTCCTAACCCTTGAATTTTTTCTTAATCAATTTTTTTGCAGAATTTTATATGTATGGTTGTAACCCTAGTATATTTCTGGCCTAACCCCAACCATAGGAACACTTTCCCTAAAAACAAATGGTATTTGGATTGCAATTTTTATATGATATCTTTGCAATAGCATATTGACATGCATGCTAATACTTATATGTCCCTTTGAAACTTATACATTGATTCTTTGAGGATAAAAGCTTAAATATAGTTCAAGGAGTTTTATTATTCTTATTAATTTTATTTAGAATTCAGTAGTCCATGTTGGGCACCGTTTTTGACCCCTTTTTTGCCTCTTAAATATCTTTCATTTCCTTCATAAAACCTCCATATTGAGTAGAAAGCTTTAAAGATCATCCATAAACCTTGGTTAAAGAGGTATAATGTCATTGCTTGCTAATAAATTGAGTTTTTAGGCTTTTTGAACATTTTAACTAGAATTTTTACTTAGACTACGGGATGTACTAACTTCCCGTATTAACTCCAAGATTGAGCATTTGCAGGATAGCTAGGAGGGAAATGGAAGATAGAGGATGGATCCTTGATGTCCACAGATGGATGAACATTCAACAGTTAGGTGATGTGGCCTGTACAGATGTCGAGTCAACTTCAGTCAAGGGCGGCCACCTGTTCTACATCCAGCACAAAAAAAGGAACAGCTCTGATTTTGTGGAGTCTCACGATTTTGATGAGGATCTCGTTAGCTATTTTCATTAATTAGATTGCAGAATTGTAGCATTTCTAGTTGTGTTTCGAATTTGTATAAATCCATCATAAGACAATGAAGAAGGATCACGATTTTTGTAGAGGAACGCACTTGTGCTTCTGAAACTGCGTGGTATTCCTGTGTAAACAATTTCTGGTGAATGAATACAAAGTTTTAGTTCTGTAAATTCTTAATTGTGTGTGGAGCAAGGCTTTGGAGGGCCCCCATCGTTGAGTTCCCGCACTTTTACATTGCCGGTGTAGTGATTTGATGATTGCAGCGATTTCATTCGGGTGCAAGTCCTTTAAATTGAGCCATTGGTATGTGTTTTCTGGTAATTTCTAGTTTATAAATTGCAGAGCAAATTCAGTTAAGCTCTTCATCAATTTTATTAATGCTCTGTTCCTTTCATTTCACGGTTCACACTACAATTTCTATCATGCTGTATAACATTGGCAATATTGAATAAACGTTGTTCTTTTCATTGGTTAAATACTGAATGCGTTGAAGATTTAAACCATGATCTCAGTTCATTATATGTTGCTGTTTATTCAAATGCTGAAGTGTTAAAGGACGTTTACAAATTATGAATACGGTCTTGTAAGAGATTTTGATTGGTAATTGTTCCTTCAGCGCTGGTAAAACTCTGTGGTTTGCAGCCTAAGGTTAGATTTACTATTTAATTTCTTTTTATCTCATTTCTTTTATCAGTAAAATTGTTTTTATGAATCAAATACTGTGTGCTTAAAAAGAAACAATGAAATCACCCTTGTAAAAGGATTTTGTGTCTGTAGGTTGCAGTATTCTTTTTCATCTGTCAAGTAGATCTAGTTCACAGTTAGCTAAATTCCAGATAAGTTTAGCTTCTAAGTCCTAAAACCTGGATGTGTCTTGAAGTTTACTGACCCGGATTGATTTAAATATAAGTTCTGATTCATCTATAGATCAGAGCCCAACATTTTGGCGCCGTTGCCGGGGAGGCACTGTAGAAGCAGACTTAGGAACCTTATATTTCTGATAAAAACAAAAATTTTAAACAAAAACACAGAATAGGTTTTACTTTTATGTCAAGACTAAGAGACGAGAAAGGAAGATTTCTTAAAAACCCCCCAAAAACATAACTAACAGGATCTTCTCTTCCAAAAGGACTCATCTCAATAGTAGGTAGTTCCAAAATGTCTGAGGAAGAAACGTCAAAAGGCCCAATTGCCGAATAGAGAAGGGAATATGAGAGGATGCTGGAAATAGAGAACAAACGCAGAAAGGAGAGAAGAGAAGAATAAAGGTGACATGAAAGAGAAGAAGAGAGGAGACATGACAGGGAAGGAGAAAGGAGACAAGAGAGGGATGAAACAACTGGAGAAGATCAGGAAGCTACCTTCAAATTTCCTATTTTGGACACTAGCATTATCCTAGGAGAAGATGTAAAAATGAAGAACATTCCACCCTCTGTTTTACCAAACTTTTATGGCCTGACCTCTAAAGATCCAGACTCTTTCCTTTTCGAATTTGACATCTTGTGTCGAACTTATGGGTATACTGATGACACCTATAAGCTCTCCCTTTTCCCTGCTACCCTTAAGGAAGCTTCCTTGAAGTGGTTTATGGGTCTAGGAGAACATTCTATTACTAGCTGGGATGAAATGAGGAAGATCTTTCTTCAGAAATATCAGGCCTATTGCATATCAAAGGATCTCAAAGATGACATCTTTGGAATGACTCAACAGGAAGATAAGAGTTTGGAGGAATATTTGGAAAGGTTCTCATACAATTTACAAAAATCTAAATACAATTCTTTAACATCAGAGATGATTAGAACAATATTTCTGAAAGGGATAAGAGAAGAGTATTTAGATATTTTAAATTTTATGGGAAAATGTGACATTTCTTACCTTCCATTTGATGAGATACAAGATTTATGCCAAAAATATTCGAGAGGTAAGGCTAGGACTGGAAAAAGAGACATCATTACCAAAGTAAATAAGTCTGCAAACAATGGTATTTCTAGGGCTGAACTTGGAAATCTGCTAGAAGATTTCAAGACTTATTTATTGAGTACATTGGGCACACAGGTTGAAGTAGCAAAAACCAAGAAAAGACAAGAACAACAGGACCAGCAAGATCAAGCCTTATCTATCTTTTGTCCTAAGTGTAGAAAGAAGCACCCACTTAAAGAATGTCCTTTAAATGCTGTTGAAATTTGTGGTTTATGTACTTTTACTCATAAGACTGATGATTGCCCTAGATTGAAAGAATTGCAGGCAGCTCGAATGGAGGAGAATCAAAGCATGCAGTCTCTTTATTTCATGGGACAACGAAGACCTTGGCAGCCACGATTCTCAGGTATGTATCAAGACCCTATGCAACAATTTAATGCAAATTATCAAACTCCTATTCAGAATTCATGGAGTGCACCCATGCCTTGGCAAACTTGGTCTCCTCCCTTAGCCCAATCTGCTCCAAATTGGAGAGGTTATTCCCATTGTAATCAAACATATCAGCAGGCCTATTTGCAGCCATACCAACAACCTTCAGCCTATCCCCAATACCAGCAGCATCAAGTCCAAACTCCTTCTTATCAAGCCCCATCTTACCAAGTCCCATCTTTCCAACAACCCAATATGGCTCCTCAATTGGGTCCACCACCTCAACAACTTCAATTGCCATCCATTCAGCCTCCACCTCGGCCTACACAACTACCAGCTCAGCCCATTCCAAATCCAAACAATAAAACAGAAAGACCTATGTATAATGTTGATGATGGAATGGCACTTCCCTATTCAGTTCTTCCATTGCAAAATATTACTTTAAGATCTGGGAAAACCTTGCAAAAAGAATCTCCTGTTATTGTAGAAGAACAAACAGAAAATGAGAAAAATACAAAAAAATTAAATATAGAAAAACCTCAATCAGAAAATCAGAGTCAAAAAGGAAAAACTTTAGTATCATATGAACCACCTTTCCCAGAAAGGTTGGTCAAAGAAAAACCTTCAATTTCTTTACCTAACTTTGATGTTTTAAATGAGTTAAAAGATGCATATGTCAAAATTCCTTTATTGCAGGCTATAAAAGATATTCCAATTTTCACTAAAGCAGTAAAAGAATTATGTCTTAATAAAAGGAAGAAGGATCCATCCAAAATTCATGTGGTAGGCAATCTAGCAGGACTAATGTCTAACACTATTTTTGTTGAGAAGTATATGGATCCTGGGATTCCAATGGTTACAATCACTATTAATATTTTTTCAATTCCAAAGACATTGATTGATTTAGGTGCTGCAATTAATGTGACGACACTTGAAACAATGGAATACCTTCATTTGACAAATCTTAGACCAACAACAACAGTCTTGGAATTAGCTGATAGGTCTAAGATCACACCTGAAGGAGTATTAGAGGATATCACTGTTTCTTTAGACTCCTGGGAGTACCCTGTTGATTTCATAGTCCTACAGCCAAAGTCTAACCTAGGAGGTCACCCTTTGATTCTTGGCAGACCATGGCTGGCAACAACATATGCCTTCATAGGGTGTAGGTCAGGTAGCATGCTTATCTCACATGGGAAAGAAAGAAAACAAATTACACTCTACCCTTCTGCCCAAAGACCTTCTACATTAGATCAGTTGTCTTGGATTAATGAAACTAAAGAACAAGAAGAAGAAGTAATTCAGCCTGTCTTGAGTATCAACCAGTTCTATGACTTTCAGGAAGCAAATAATGAAGATTTGTTAGATTATTTTATTGCTGAACCTGATATTTCTGAAGAATTAAGAGACGTACAATATGCTGCAGCAAATCAAGTTTTGGGCTATAATTTTCAGGAAAATTGCACAATACATTCTCTAGCATTGGTACTTCATGGTATTCTCAATGTTAATTCAATCACAGATATTCAGAGTAAGACAATTGAAATCAGTCCAGGAAAAGTTTAAATATAAGTGCACATCTTACTTCATTACAAGAAGAACAATTGATTAATTTACTGAATACACATTCACATGCATTTGCTTGGGAGTACACAAATATGCCCGGTATTCCTCATGAGACATGCACTCACCATATTTACACGGATGATAAGATCAAACCTCTTAGACAACCACAACGTAGAATGAACCCTATATTAAAAGAAATAGTCAAAGAAGAGCTGTAAAAGTTGTTAAAAGTAGGATTTATCTACCCCATTTCCGACAGCCAATGGGTTTCCCCCTTGGTTTTTGTCCCTAAAAAGAATGGTAAATGGCGTATATGTGTGGATTACAGGGAATTAAATAAAGCAACATTAAAATACTACTTCCCATTTCCCTTCATTGATCAGGTGTTAGATACCCTAGCTGGCAAAGAGTACTTTTCATTTTTAGATGGTTTCAGTGGTTATAATCAAATCAATATTGCAACATAAGACCAGGACAAAACCACCTTTACATGTTCCTGAGGCACCTATGCCTACAAGGTTTTACCTTTTGGCTTATGTAATGCCCTAGCTACCTTTCAGAGGGCGGTCCTGGCCATCTTTGCCGATTTGATTCATGAGTGTGTTGAGATTTACATGGATGATTTTTTTGTTTATGGAAATAATTTTGAAGATTCTTTGGCAAACCTGGACAAAATTCTAAAAAGATGTGTTGACTCCAACCTTTCCCTCAGTAATGAAAAATGTTTTATGATGATGACTGAAGGTATAGTCTTAGGACATCACATTTCTGCATCTGGTATAAAAGTTGATCCTGCTAAAATTCAAATAATTGAAAATTTATCTGAACCAGCAACTCAAACAGATGTAAGAAGATTTCTAGGATATGCAGGCTATTATCGTAGGTTTATTACAAATTTCAGTAAGATAGCTCTGCCATTGTTCAAATTGCTTTCTAAGGATGTGAATTTTAATTGGGATACTGATTGTCAATCTGCATTTCAGACACTAAAGGAGAAACTCTCAACTGCACCCATTTTAAGAGGACCAAATTGGGCATTACCTTTTCATATTTCTACTGATGCCTCTGCTACTGCCATAGGGGGCTTCATTAGGCCAGAAAGAACATAATTTGACTTATGCAATCCACTTTATAAGTAAAAATATGACACCTGCAGAATTAAACTATACAGTCATTGAAAAGGAAATGTTGGCTGTGGTTCATGTTGTCAATAAGTTTTGTCATTACATAACTGGTTATGAATTTTTTTTCCATATAGATCATTCAGCCTTACGGTACTTAATGAACAAGTCTATTACTAATGGTCGAATTACTAGATGGTTATTTTTAATGCAGGAATTCAACATCACTGTTCTAGATCGACCTAGACGAGAAAATCAAGTGGCAGAATTCCTGTCTCGTTTGCACAATACTGGTGAGATTGTTCCTGTTTCTGATAGTTTTCCTCATGAACACCTCTTTGCAATTTCTGTTATCACCCCATGGTATGCTGACATTGCCAATTACTTATCATCAGGCCAATTACCACCATCTATGACCTCTAAAGAAAAGAAAAAGACAATTAAACAGAGTGCTAGGCATATATGGGTTAACGATGATCTCTTTTATACAGGATATGATCTAATTATAAGACGATGTGTACGACAGGATGAAATCTTAAATATTTTAAAAGCATGTCATGACGAACCGTGTGGTGGTCATTTTGCAGATAAAAGGACAGCATACAAGATACTCAATCTAGGGTATTATTGGCCTACTATCTTCAAGGATGCTAAGAGGTATGTTAGAAGTTGTGATACTTGCCAACGGATGGGACGGCCAGTCCGCTCTGATGAAATGCCACTCCATCCCCAAATACTCATTGAACCATTTGAAAAGTTGGCCCTTGACTTTATTGGTCCAATCAATCCACCATCACAAGGAAAGAAGTACATTCTGGTCTGTACAGATTATGTTACTAAGTGGGTAGAGGCCAAGCCTTTACCGAGAGCCACGGAGCAGACTGTGGTAAACTTTCTCTTTGAGGAGATCTTTGTTAGGTTTGGGCTGCCTAGGGAAATTTTAACTGATCAAGGTGCCCAATTTACTTCCAAATTAGTGCAAGAGATAGCAGAAAAATACAAGATCAAGCACAGAAAGTCCACCCCTTACCATCCACAAGCCAATGGCCAAGTGGAATCTACAAACAAAACCCTAGAAGGCATCATCACCAAAACTGTTCAGATGCATAGGAAAGATTGGTCAGCAAAGCTTACTGAAGCTTTATGGGCATACAGAATCACTTGGAAAAACAGTACTGGTTTTTCTCCTTACCAGCTTGTCTACGGTAAGAAAGTCCTTCTCCCTATAGAGTTTCAAATTCATACATTCAAGTTGGCAGCAAATTTGGGCATGGATCTTTCTGAGGCTCAGAAATAAAGACTACTTCAGTTAAACCAGCTAGATGAGATCAGACAGGCTGCCCTAGAACATAATATTCTGATCCAACAGCAGCGAGCTCAATGGCATGACAAATTTATCAAGAAGAAGCAATTTCATGTTGGTGACTGGGCTTTACTATTTGACTCAAAATTTAAAGATTTCAAAGCCAAATTCACTACACATTGGCTTGGTCCATATGATATTGTTGATGTCTATGATAATGGGTCAGTCAAACTTCAAACCATAGATGATGAAGCATGTCTATTTGTGTTCAATGGCCACCGGCTCAAGCTGTACAATAAACCTATCAATAGGGAAGATTTTATACAACAACTCTCACAGCAAAAGGAAATACAAGTGCTGGATAAACACATCAGTGTTTTTCCTTCACCTACTCCTTAGATGCTATGATACAGCTAGCAAATAAAACAAAAAGAGAAAAAGAAAACAAAAGTTAAAAAATAAAAATATAAAAAAAAATGAAAACAAAAAAAAAGGAAGTTTAGTTGTGAAAACCAGTTCGCTGGCACAATATAAACTTGAATTTTATATGGAAAACCAGGCTTTTCTGGTCATTGCAAATTCACATAAAAATCTTTTTCCAATTTCCTGTTTTATTTTTCCAATAATCAAGATCTTGTTTGACTTGAGGACAAGTCAAAAGTTAGGCCTGTGAGGGGGATAAACATGTTCATGCTGTTCATGCTTCTTTAGAACCCTCCAAGTCTTTTTCATGTGCAGAGGATTGTGATTTTTCATCAGCAGAAGGGACCTGATTACCAGACCTGATTACCAGCAATACAAGAGATTTTAAAGGCAGAGGGCCCTGCTTTTTATTAAGGCAGAAGAGATCTATAAGAGACCTGACTTTCAGTGAAGCTGAAGGAATTGGAGATAGCAGCAGACAAAAGACATCATAAGGACAATCGGAATACAAATCAACTTCAAACAGACAGCAATCTCAGGAACATCAAGCAAGTCTGTAAGAATTTATAGTTTTATGTTTAAAAAGTTTTAGAATTCTTTTTGTTCTTAAGTAATGACATTTTACCAATTATTGCAAGCTGACTACCTATTCTTGCCATCATTCTGATAGATCTCTGCCAGTACCTTACTTGCCTTTTCATTAGTCACTTCCAGTACCTTACTTGCCTTTTCATTAGTCACTGCCAACACTTCATTTTTCTCACCTTAGGGGTCAGAATGGTTGTCAGGATCAAACCCAAGGGAAATTTTAAATGGCCAACATCTATATTGGACTCTACAGGGGATATATTACATTTTACAGGACATACATTTCATTCTACAGGATATATATTACATTTTATAGGACATACATTGCATTCTACAGGATGCATATTGCATACTATAGGCAGAATTTCAATTGAGTTGAAGATAAGCAAGGTCTCTTTCTCAGTAAAAATGAAGCATTAATATAAAAAAAAATTCAAAGGTCTCCTTTGTATATGTATATAGTACATTATGCATTGGTTAATTGAGGAAGAAAATAGGGCAAATATACATCTTCAGCACAGTTTTTATGAAAGAAAAAGGTTTATTTTAAAGAGGAAAGAAAGCTTCTTTTATACAGCCTCTTTATTAAACATTGACATCCTGTTTATTAAACATTGGGTATATGATAAACTGAAGTATATATTGCCAATTTATGTATTAAGCATTGGGCATATAAAGAGATTGATATATTATCGAAACCTTACTTCTATTCTCTGTCCTAAGTAAATGATCAAATGGGAATGCCATATCATGAAATAATGGAAAGTAAAACGTGGAATGATGCCCACGACAGCACATAGATGAAATCGATTTTTGCATTATATACCATGACTTGGTCATTCTCTTAGAAACCGAGTCCAATTGTTGCTCTGCAAAATCAATTGATGTATGAATGTAATTGACAGAAACAAAGAGGCCGTGAGCTACAGGAAGTTTTGAAAACATTATTTGCTGAAGGAAATTGATAGTGAGAAAGGCCGTGAGCTACAGGAAGTTTGAAAACATTATTTGCTGGAAACAATCGACAGTAAGAAGGAATTTGTGAGTTGTAGAAAATGTGAATGCATTATTTACAGAGGAAATCGCGTGGAAGAGAGAGACAGTCAGCAAGAAGGACGCTGGAATACTCCCAAACTCTGTCCAAATTATGCAAGAGGAAGTAAAAACAGTGGCATTAAAAAAGAGGTAAGATTTAAAACCTAAGATTTAAAACCCTTTCCTTGTTGAATACTCTGCCCAAATCAAAAGAAATTTCACCAATTACAGAGTATTATTGAGGAAATAGAATTACAAAGGTAGAGTTAGAGGTCAAAGGGTTCCTGTTTTCAACATAAAAATTTAAAATGACAGCTAGAATGGAGCCAGCAACATTTAATTCCAATGATATTCATGAAAGTTGCCTTGAGATTTTTGCAAATAAACAGTGGATCAATTTCTTTGAGAAATTCAATGGGCACAATGAGCAAGCTAGCTTAGCTTTTGCTGAGACCTTCGATGGAGAAAGAGTTAGAGTAGGGAATTTACAATTTAAACTGTCAGAAGACATTCTAGCTCAAGTCACTGGTCTACCACAGCAAGGGGAAAGGTTCTTTAAAACAAAACAGTTTAAAGAGAAGGTATGGATGCCATTTTTATGCAGGTCTAGGGCAGGATCAGTCAATTGGAAAAAAGGGATACCAAGAAGTTGGCTAGTTCATCCATGGGATGAGATAGTTTACATCATTCAGAAGATTTAGCATTGTTTACTTGTATCACATCAAGCTGCTACAACATCTAAAGGGTGAATGTGAAATCAATATGCCTTACTTCCTGCTTCAGAGTCTAACTAAGATGGCTAAGGCTGTCCAAAGGCGTCCAAAAGACAAGGTAACAAGTCTTTTCCACTGTGGTCTTATTAAAATCATTATCCAGCATGAATTACAAAGACAGAATTTGACATGGTCGGGGTTTCTAGTTCATAATCAATTTGAAGAGCAGGAAGAGTTACTTGAAGAAGGCTCAAAGGAAGATGAATTGCTGATGCTAACATACCCTGAGGCAACAAGCTCAAAACCGCCAAAGGGGAAGAAGAAAAAGAAGGAAGTATTGTTGATTACTGATGATGAGGATAGCTCTGAGGCAATAAGTTCAAAACTGCCTCGGAGAAGGATACAAACTAGAAGTGTGAAGAAGAAAGAAAAACAGTATCAAAAACAAGATCAGCTCTTCACCACCTATCAGAGAAAGTCAAGAAAATACAAGCAAGTTCAGAGCCAATCAGCATTAGAGGATGAGGAACATGTACAGACCTTGGGGAGTCCAAGAGAAGATCTAGCAGCTGAAACAATACAGGATATTCTAGATCCTGATGAGGTGATCAGGCAAACCAAGAAGATCAACCTCTTCTTAGACCAGAAGGAAAAAGAAAAAGGAAAGCAGTTAAAACAGGAATTACCCAAAGGTCCAAGTTCTCTCTTCTCAGAATAGCAGGCTATGGAAGAAGAAAAAGAGCATTCAGCACAAGAGCATGGAGAATTGGGTATGGATGCAAATTCTGAACAACTTCCAATAAAGATGAAGAAAAAGAAAGCTTCCAAAAACAGTAAGAAGATCAAGAAATTGAAACTTGAGTTAAAAGAACTTGAACAAAAAAATGAGAAGTTAAAGGAAGTTAATTGGAAGCTAAAGGTTCAAAGAACACGCATCACTAAACAAGCCTATAGATGGTACAAGCAAAGAAAGGTTTACAAGGATAAGTATGAAAGGTTGAAGATCCTCTATGCATCTCGGGCATCAACAGATGCATCATCACAGACTGAAGACTAAAGGCAGGATAATCAGCAGTAACATTTTGGTTTTGAACAGGGTCAGAGTTTTTGGCATGAGGACATGCAACAGTTTCCTCTTGGGGGAGATGTTGGGCACCGTTTTTGACCCCTTTTTGCCTCTTAAATATCTTTCATTTCCTTCATAAAACCTCCATATTGAGTAGAAAGCTTTAAAGATCATCCATAAACCTTGGTTAAAGAGGTATAATGTCATTGCTTGCTAATAAATTGACTTTTTAGGCTTTTTGAACATTTTAACTAGAATTTTTACTTAGACTACGGGATGTACTAACTTCCCGTATTAACTCCAAGATTGAGCATTTGCAGGACAACTAGGAGGGAAATGGAAGATAGAGGATGGATCCTTGATGTCCACAGATGGATGAACATTCAACAGTTAGGTGATGTGGCCTGTACAGATGTCGAGTCAACTTCAGTCAAGGGCGGCCACCTGTTCTACATCCAGCACAAAAGAAGGAACAACTCTGATTTTTTGGAGTCTCACGATTTTGATGAGGATCTCGTTAGCTATTTTCATTAATTAGATTGCAGAATTGTAGCATTTCTAGTTGTGTTTAGAATTTGTATAAATCCATCATAAGACAATGAAGAAGGATCGCGATTTTTGTAGAGGAACGCACTTGTGCTTCTGAAACTGCGTGGTATTCTTGTGTAAACAATTTCTGGTGAATGAATACAAAGTTTTAGTTATATAAATTCTTAATTGTGTGTGGAGCAAGGCTTTGGAGGGCCCCCATCGTTGAGTTCCCGCACTTTTACATTGCCGGTGTAGTGATTTGATGATTGCAGCGATTTCATTCTGGTGCAAGTCCTTTAAATTGAGCCATTGGTATGTGTTTTCTGGTAATTTCTAGTTTATAAATTGTAGAACAAATTCAGTTAAGCTCTTCATCAATTTTATTAATGCTCTGTTCCTTTCATTTCACAGTTCACACTACAATTTCTATCATGCTGTATAACATTGGCAATATTGAATAAACGTTGTTCTTTTCACTGGTTAAATACTGAATGCGTTGAAGATTTAAACCACGATCTCAGTTCATTATATGTTGCTGTTTATTCAAATGCTGAAGTGTTAAAGGACGTTTACAAATTATGAATACGGTCTTGTAAGAGATTTTGATTGGTAATTGTTCCTTCAGCGCTGGTAAAACTCTGTGGTTTGCAGCCTAAGGTTAGATTTACTATTTAATTTCTTTTTATCTCATTTCTTTTATCAGTAAAATTGTTTTCATGAATCAAATACTGCGTGCTTAAAAAGAAACAATGAAATCACCCTTGTAAGAGGATTTTGTGTCTGTAGGTTGCAGTATTCTTTTTCATCTGTCAAGTAGATCTAGTTCACAGTTAGCTAAATTCCAGATAATTTTAGCTTCTAAGTCCTAAAACCTGGATGTGTCTTGAAGTTTACTGACCCGGATTGATTTAAATATAAGTTCTGATTCATCTATAGATCAGAGCCCAACAGTCCATATTTTGATATTTGTGTTTGTTGGGTACTTGCCACTACTTTAGTCTATTATTGTTTGCAATGATTATACTCTTCAATTTATACAGTTAGTTGATATGCCCAGTATTCCCTAACAAGATTCAAATTGTTTAAAATCCCTTGAAAGTAATATATTTATCACTTGAATCATTCCTTTGAATTGATGTAGGAAAACACTTATTATCCCTTAATAAGATAAGGCATGGCCTACTCTAGAAAGTTTTGGTGGAGAATTTTTATTTTTATATCTCATTCATATATCGGAGAGGATTCCATATTTTTTTCTAAATATCAATCTTGATAGAAAACTTATAAACACATGGCGGTAATAAATTCCTTGGAGATACTTATTTTACAACTTCGGGACAATTAAAGTTGGGCAGAGAAAAGAACTCCTTAATGGCTAATGCTTTGATTTTCATACCTTTTGCAGTTCCAAGAGCCACCAACCAACTTGTTATTTGTCCATTTCAAAACATCAAGTTTATTGATTTCTTTTAGGGAAGGTACTTCTCAAGAATTTTCCACAACTTCTGAAATAGAATAGGATTTGCAATAAATGCATCCATTCCACAAGAAAAACATTTATCAATTTCATACCTCAATGGATTGACAGTAATTACAATAATTGGTATGCAGATTCTTAGATATGTTGTAATATCTTTTATGGAATTTTCTAATCCGTCCATACTTTTCATCTAGAATTGGATTAATGAAGTGTTTTATGAATCTTGACAACTAGAGTGAGGATTTGAGAACATAACACATAGATCTCCATGTAGACATTGTCTTGTTTCCTAAAATTTTCAAATAGCCTAGTGTAATATCCTGATTTTGACCCCATGGTATTAAAATTGTACATGATGTAAATATTGTTATTAAATCATGGCGAAGAGCTCAAGTCCAAGGCCATGCCATCGATTTGGTGTTTTATGTATCGACGATTAAAATTGATGACTATGGTTCTCGTTCTAGCCAGGAACAATATATTTTGAGATATCATGTAAATATACAATTTAGTAAAATACCCACAACTAGCTATTCACTACAACAAAAGAGATGGGGGCATTATTTCACAAGGGATAGGGAGGGGAATTACCCAAACCCTTAAGCCAATAGGGTTAATAAAAGTGTCAATGAGAGAACCCATAAGATTTCATCTACCCAGTTTGACTTATGCACTCAATCATTAAATTCTTCCAGAAGTTGGTTGAGGTAGTTAATGTCTTGGGCAGAAAGAGGCATGGCAGTCCATTCCGTGCCTGAGAAAACCTATAGTCTGGGGGAACTCGTATACTTTATTATGGGGAAAGTAAACCCAAAAATGTGTGTCATTACATTTATCCCAGATTCACCCTGAATGTTTCGGTCATTCCATAATTCCATCATTTGATTCTTCCTCAACATGCAACGAGAGCTAGGTGGGGGGTTTAGTTTGTCTTTTCATGGTGGTTTTCCCATATCCCTTGTTTGTTTTTGGTTCTCAAAATGTTTTACTTCATTCCCAGTGTTGGAGCAGGATCCCGCAGCTACAGAAGAAGCTGCTAATTTTGGCGGAAAGAGAGAAGTTTTGGAGGAAAAAGGACAGGGCAGAGCTACGACGGTGTAGCACATTTCCAGCTGGAGAGAAAAGCCGGAAACCATGACTTTTGGGATAGAAAAGTCAAGGAGGCAACGGTACCTGAGCAGTCGAGAGAAGAAATCTCAACCACTGCATTGAAGGCAGCGGCGGAAGACAGGAGGGCTCAGTGACCCTCATAAAGAAGAAGGAGCAACGAGGCTCAAGCATTGAAGGCGAAGGACAGAAAGAGAAGCGGTGCATAGTACCCATGGTCAATGCCGGGAAGCATGGAAGACTGCAGAGAGCTGTGGTGTGACGCGAAGCGGCTACCTTAAGGACAAAGAGGACCGACTGTCACTATTAAGGGTATGGGTTTACTGTTGTGATAGGCCCACAGTGTTGTAATGGAACGACCTTCAGGCTGCCTATAAAAGCTTGCATTTTTGTATTGTAAAGGGTTGGTTGGGTGGTTAGACAATCAATCAGTAGATAGTTGGTCAGTTAATAGTTTTGTAGATTCAGGAACCAGTCAGACAGACTGCGTTGTAACGATCCAGACACATAGTCGTCTGTGAGTCATTTGAGTCTGTATGTAATTATTCATAGAGAGAACAGAGAGGGAAGGGATATAGAGAGAAAGGCAATACAAGGATAAGATCAGAAATCTAGGAGAGACCTTGCGCTACATTTGTAGTGCAACAAACTGTGCTAACTTCCCTCAAGAGATATAATAGAAGCACAGTTTGGTTGACGTAGCTCCCATCCCGGGGGTGAACCACATTAAATCTGCGTGTTATGTGTTGAATGGATGTGATTGTATTTGTTTATTGTCACTGGTTATTATGCATGTAATGATAGTAGCAGTAGATGAATGTATGTATTAGTCGCTCATGATAATGCAAGAGGATAAAAGATAAGTTGAAGTATCGCAGTAGGTTGTTTAAGGTCTCTTTCACGTCTGTCACTAATTACCAGTTACTCACAATAGGTTTCTGAGAAGTAGAGTTTCGCACATCGGCACAATCAATGTTAAGAGCGCAAAGTCGTAGTGGTAAGATATCGCAGAGAGGCGGTATCGCATCGGCAGAGGAGCTGCGATGCGCGATACTACGAGCTGAGGGCTTAGCGTTGAGGAGAGGATGGGTGTCCCGCGGTGCACAGAGATGCGGTAAGGTTGGGAATATGGCGAGTAAGTGGGAGTTGTGAGACGTGGGAGGAGATCATGCGACTTGTGCAGGGTTAAGCATCGCACAGACAGAAGTGTTGCGAGTAGAAGGGGACGTGCGATGCGCAGAACTAGTGGATCTAATAGCGCGCAGAATCAGAGGAAAGAAGTAGGGTGCGCAGAACCTGGTCCAAGACACTTGAGTCTTGGCCAACCCATGAGATTCACTTCGGGTGAGACTTCAGATCGCTTCACGGTCTGTTGCCGAAAGGGCCAATGAGTTTTGGGTGTTGTTGATTAATTATATTAAACCGGGGTCTGCCCACGCAATCAACAAATGGTTCCGTTTCCAGTTTAAACGACTGGGAGTCCATGTTCTGTTGGCATCCTACGCAAGAAGAATTTCACCAGTGGCTGGATTCAGACTTAACGGAGTTCGCCAAGAAAGAGAACAGAAGTCCGAGACTAAGCACAGAGGCTTGGCTAGAGAAGCACATCGCTTCAGACATACACGCTATATTTTTTGTAACATACGGAAACGAGCTTTTCAATTGGTTATCCAAGTTGACAGATAGCAACACCTTCAAGAAGAAAAGAAACATCGTCTAGACACCGGAGCTGATTCAGACCCTACAGAACCTTGACAACCTGATTACGAGAGCAGTGGACTTCTGGCTCACCAGTGTGCTAGAAGGCTACGTTACAGAGTTTGCAGTTGACCAAAGAAAGAGCTTCAGCGCAGCCAAACGATACTTCTTCAAAGGATATTGCGGTAAGTACCTAAGATCTCTAAACTTGTCCCTTAAGATGTTGCTCTATGAAAAAGGAACAATGGATCTAGTCTCAGACGAATAAGTAAAGCTAGTAATGTCAGAAGAATTTGAAAGTGATTTTGATGACATTGGACGAACCCGGAGTGGAAAGAAGTATAAAGTAGCATTTAGTCCTCCTACATTTGAAGACAGTTCACACAGTATTAGACAGCAGAGCCCTAGCACCACTGAAGAACCCGAGGGGGGTATCCCTTACCACCCCTATACTCCACAGAAGCAGACAGGGACTCAGAATAATACCGTAGGCACTCCATCTAGTAGCTCACAGTCAGTACCTACTCCCGTTACAGTACCTTCACCTACACCGCTGAGTGGTAGTAATCCAGTCAGTCAGAACCCACCACAGAGAAATAGAATGGGAGACGACATGAAGCTACCTATCTTTAAAGGTACAGGAGCTGAAGATCCGGAGCAACACTGGTTCCTATGCGAAGCTATGTGGACCATTAAAACAATCAAGGATGATAACCTTAAACTTGTACAGTTGGTTACCACACTCAGAGACAGAGCCTTAACATGGTACATAAAGTATACTACACTACCTAAAACGCTCGCCCGGGTCAAGAACGCCATGATTAAAGAGTTCAAGAAACCTAAATCTGAGTCTCAGTGCATTACAGAGCTTAAGGATATTAAACAGCTACCATCAGAGTCAGTATGGGATTTTGATGAGAAATTCAAAGCTCTTATAGACCAAGTAAGTTTTGACTTTGCGCCGGAGCAGCATAAAGAATGGTTTATTGCAGCACTGCTCCCTCATATCAGAATGCCACTAATGCAACAGAAACTCACTACTCAAGATGAGGCGCTGGAGATGGCAATGAAACTAGAGGCTTCACCTTTAGCAGAAACCAGTACAGGGATGACAACTCTACAGACCCAGTTGGCCAATCTCACCTTACAGATACACGAACTTAAAAAAGGGAAAGAGGCTATGCAAGACATATGGTGCATAAAGTGCAGAGAACAGGGCCACAGTAAAGACAACTGTCCATTCTTTGCAGAATATTTAGTGTCAGGGGCTCCTAACCCCTTACCACGAACACGAGGGCCGTGGTGTGAAATATGTAAAACTCAAGGACATCCACCTCAGCAATGCCCTTTGCTTCAAAAGTATGTCCAGACACCTAAAAATCTCTATTGTATCTTCTGTAAATCCGTCGGACATGATCCACAAGATTTCCGAGCTTATGATCTCCTGTCAGAAAGAACACAGGATGTATACAGAGTCCAAGCAGACGCACAGGGCCCAGCAACAGGAACACGGCCAGCTCAGCCGTACGGAGGCCGAGGAGGAGGATTCAGAGGACGAGGCCGAGGAGGAGGCTTTGCAAGAGAAGGAGGTTTTGGTCAAGGTTGTGGACCAATCACTTGTTATAATTGTGGAATTGTCGGACACTATGCTAGGGACTGCCAGAACGCCACTACTACTTGTAATTACTGCAAATCTTACGATCATACCATAGAAGAGTGTCCCATCTTGATAGCTAAGATCAGAGATCCTAAGCCAGCTGCACACCAAAACATCCAGCTCATTGCTGCTGAACCTAGGGAACCAGAACCAGCAGTTAACATTGTGACACGGAGCGGTGCTTCCACCAGTGGCACATCGAAGGAGACCGGACAGAACACCAGTCAAGGGTGGGTGCGCAGAGCTCCTACTAAAGCAACTGCACTCAACCTATAGAAGAATAAGGAGACCTTTCACGAAGCTAAGGCTTCCTTTGAGGAACCTCCACTAGCAGGACCGCAGGTACCGCCATCTAGGGGCGTACCGCAGCAAGTACCTTGTAGCAATAACCCTGAGCAGGCACAGCAGGCTACCACATCCGGAAGATGTGATGAGGAGGAATCGACAGGAAGTATACAAGCCTTCCTGCACAGCTGCTTGAAACTCCTGAGAAGTGATAAAGCTGTCGGTGAGCTACAGCGTATGATAGACCAGTGTCAGCAACCCTCTCTCTCAGACAGTGCACACCGCGTTGTCCATAATATTACCCGACATGCAAGGACAGGAAGAGAGATGAAATTCACAGCCCAGATTGGTGACTTCGAAATGGATGAGGTTGTCTTAGACCTGGGATCAGAGGTAAACATTCTAACCAAGCAGACATGGGAACAGATGGGTAGTCCTCAGTTATCCCTATCGCCTATCCACCTGAGACTAGCTAATCAGCAGCGAGTATCACCATTGGGTCGATTATCGCAGGTGCCAGTTGATATCGACGGAGTTTGTAATTTCATGGACTTCGAGGTCATAGAAATAATTGGTGACAGTCGACCATATCCAGCACTACTGAGTATTGATTGGGCAATTGGCAGCAAAGTTGTCATTGACCTAAAGAAAAGACAAATGACCTTTGAGGATGTGCAGATCCGGGTCATCGCACCGCTGGATCCTTACCAAGGACCTAGATATATCAAACCTATCCGAGCAGAGGAAGAGGTGCATAATATGGAGAGTCTCTACCAGATGACAGCAAACCAGAATGACTATATCAATCCCACTGCAGAAGGGCATATTAGTTGGCAATGCAACAGCTCATGCGCATCGGATTCGGATGTTGGTCTAGAAAACTGGCAAAACAGACTCTACGAAGTATCATCGCGCAGATGTGCGTTTATAAGTAAGTCATTGCGATGGATTGGTGCCGAGGTCGCTGAGACTCCATCATATCATGGCTTGACAGACATCCAAGATTTTCTCGAACAATTTGAGCAACAAACTCCCCCTGAACAGAGGATCGCAGCTATGGACCTTGCAGTTAGAGCCACACCTGCAAGATGGTGGTATGCGCATAAAGAAAACATCACATCATGGGATAACATCAAAAGACTGATGGCAATCAGATTTTGCGACGACAGAAGGTATGCTCAATACAAGTACACAGGAGAAACTGACACCAGGGTACACATTCAGATATGTGAACAGAACTGGTCGGATATTCCAGAGGATGAATGGGTCCACAGATTCATTCACACATTGGACACAATTCCAAGGAATTGGTATACAGAGACCGAGCTGCGCAAGGGAACAACCACATGGCCGCTTATGACAGACAGTTTCCTACTCACTTTTGCATTTGAATAAGAACATCCAAGCGTTTCCCAGGCCCTAGATATCATCAAGACAAAGATTTTTGAAGACCACACTATCTCAGTACCAGCCCAACCTGAGTGGATTATCCAGCTAGAAGAGGCATTGGAATGCTATAATTTCACATCAGAATCAGAGGAAGCGGATGAGGATCCTCGCAATACCAACATTCCAGAATCAGAAGGCACTCGCGAAGTGGAGGGACCACAGCTAGAAATTCCAGCGATCATCGAGCCCATCAAGATTAAAAAGGTCAATATTGGCACAAACGAAGAACCTAATTTTTCCTCTATTGGAGACTACTGGAATGATGAAACAGTTGGACATATTGCAGATCTGCTACATGATTATCAAGACCTATTTCCCACCAAGTTCACAGAGATGAAGCGAATAGTTGGAGACTTGGGAGTCATGAGGATACCACTAAAGGAGGACGCTAGACCAGTTAAGCAGCGTCCATACAGATTGAACCCGCGATACAAAGAAAAGGTCAAGGACGAAATTGATAAAATGCTAGCAGCAGGCATCATTGAGCCAGTAGAGGAAAGCGAATGGGTTAGCCCTATGGTAGTGCAAGAGAAGAAGACGAAAGGGTACATAAGGATCTGTGTTGATCTGCGAAAACTCAATGATGCATCACTTCATGATCCATTTCCAACACTATTCACTGACGAAGTATTAGACAACGTGGGAGGACAAGAGGTCTACTCCTTCACTGACGGGTTTTCAGGCTATCACTAGATCAGAATACACCCAGAAGATCGATCCAAGACTACATTTGCAACAGAATGGGGCTCGTTCCAGTATACGGTAATGCCCTTTGGTCTTAAGAATGCACCAGCTATATTTTCTAGAGTAGTAGTTGCTGTATTTAAAGAATACATTCACAAATTCTTGGAAGTATATTTTGATGATTGGATTGTATTTGGGTTAATCAATAAGCACATAGGTGATCTAAGACTGATGTTAGAAAAATGTAGGCAGTACAGATCTCTCTAAACTTGAAAAAATGTATATTCTGTGCACCATTTGGTATCTTGTTGGGTCACATTGTTTGCAGACAAGGCTTGATGGTAGACCCCACCAAGATAGCTATCATTGTAAACCTTCCAGCGCCTAATTCAGTCAAGCACCTAAGGACAGTACTTGGTCACACCGGGTACTACAGAAAGTTCATCAAGGGCTACGCAAATATTACAGCGTCGATGGAAAAATTGCTCAAAAAGGATGTAAAATTCCTATGGAACGACGAATGCCAGAAGAGCCTAGACATACTTAAAGAGAAGATGGTTACAGCACCTATCCTAGTATTTCCGGATTGGACTAAGCCTTTCCATGTCCATGTGGATGCCTCCGGCATCGCATTAGGAGTCGTCTTAACCCAGCCAGGAGAAGGGGATCTTGACCATCCCATCGCATATTCCAGCAGAAAGTTGTCAACAGCAGAAAAGAACTACACCACAACAGAAAGGGAGGGTCTAGCTATGGTATATGCGCTGCAGAAGTTCAGGCACTATCTATTGGGGGCCTCGTTTAAAATGTTTACTGATCATTCCGCATTAAAGTACCTAGTCAATAAACCAGTGTTAGGGGGGAGAATCTGTAGATGGTTACTCCTCTTCCAGTAATATGACTTTGAAATCATTGTGAAACCAGGCAGACTAAATGCAGGACCCGATCATCTGTCACGACTAGACTCAGGAGAAGAGCCCAGTAACCTAGAAGACAATCTGCTAGATGCGCCGTTGTTTGCCATATAGATTGCAGACGAGTACTATGCCGACATTATGCACTTCCTCACCACAGGAGTAGCACCTGACGACTTTACTAAACAGCAAAAGAAGCAGTTGGTTGTTAAGGCAGCAGACTTCACCCTCATTGCAGGATGTCTATACAAGTTAGGCCCGGATGAAGTTCTGCGCAGATGTGTGATGCCACATGAGAAAGACACTATTATCAAAGAGGCTCATTCAGGAACCGCAGGAGGACATTACGCAGGAAAACCGACTGCACAGAAAATTCTAGACACAGGCTTGTGGTGGCCTACACTGCACAAAGACACAAAGGACTTCTGCAAATGCTGCGATATCTGCCAAAGGGTAGGAAAACCCTCGCGCCGCGATGAAATGCCGCTGCGACCGCAGGTCACACTGCGCGCATTCGACAAATGGGCTATCGATTTTGTGGGACCAATCAACCCACCCGGAAAGCGCACAGGTGCGAGGTACATCATCACTGGAATAGAGTACCTTACCAGATGGGAAGAGGCCAAGGCAGTAAGAAATTGCGATGCCGCTACAGCTGCACAGTTCCTTTTTGAAAACATCATCAGCAGGTTTGGCTGCCCAGTAATTTTGATGAGTGATCAAGGCACACGCTTCTTGAACAGCACTATTGAGGCATTGACAGAAGAATTCCAGATTCAGCACTATAAGAGAACTCCCTACCACCCACAAGCTAATGGTACGGTCGAGGCCTTCAATAATATCTTAGAAAATGCTCTTACGAAGATCTGCAATAACCAAAGGAATGACTGGGATCTCAGAGTTAACGCTGTGCTGTGGGCATACAGGACCACATGCAAGAAACTTACGGGACACACACCTTTCAGCTTGGTATATGGACAGGAGGCTGTTATGCCTATGGAGTATATTCTTCCTAGCTTAAGAGTCGCTCAGATTACCGGGATGACTGATATAGCCACTGTCGAGGAACGGTTAGCACAGTTACTTACCTTGGAAGAAGACAGGTTTATCTCCGGATTCTAGCAGACAGTGCAGAAAGCACAAGAAAAAGCCTGGCATGATAGACACATTAAGAATAAGACTTTCCAGATCGGGGACCTAGTGCTCCTATATCACAGCAAATTTCTGAACTTTCCAGGGAAGTTCAAAACACATTGGCTGGGGCCCTATCAGATACAGCAAGTCACAGAAGGAGGTGTTGTTCAACTCAGTCAGTTGAACGGGGAGCTTCTTCCCACATGGATTAATGGTAGTAGGCTTAAGCTCTACAGTGACAACCTTCCCCCCCTCTCCATCCTAGCATGAACAGTGTACAGAGGTGTAGATGCCCAGTGTAGTTGAAAGGAGGCATCGCACCGGGAACTAGTCCACACCGGCAGATACCCTAGTCAGGAGGAATCGCACCGGCACGATTCAAAAATAAATAAAAAAAAAATAAAATAAAATTTTTGCGCAGGTGACAAGAAGGTTACATCGCAGGAATGCCACGTGTCACCGTACCACGTGTCCAGTTTGGCAACTCATAGTGGACCGTCAAGTCACGGTCTGACAGGAAGTTAATGAGGAAATGACCGGTATCCCTTACCGTAGATTTGGCGGCAGGTCTCATTAAGTTTCTAGATTTGACAAAATCTTCGACGAGACTGGTGCCAGTACACACACTTCGAGGGAAATTTGATCGGATTTTTGCATTTATTAAGGATCGGGTAACCGGTGTGGTCTTGTCCATGCAATTAATCTGACCAACGAGATCAGTCTAGATGACCGTTGCGTCTGGGACTATCATCCATGACATAAAAAGCAGACATTATTCATTGGAAGGACTACAGTTTCACAGAGCCAAAAACTGTAGTATGCAAACTCAGTCTTCCTTGTACAGAGCCCATCCCATTATCAGCTAAAGAGTTTCCTAGATATTGCAGCCATTGCAAACCCGCCGCCTCACACCAACTGGTTCCTAGCCGAGGACGAACCACTAGACGCGCTGCTGAAAATATTCAATCGTACAGGCATGGCAGCTCCCATGACAACACCAGTTAGGAATGTTCAACCGGGTTCTTCACAGACCAGACCACCACCACAGACAAGGAGCCAGTCTCAGCTCCCCGAGGAGTTCAGTTTGGGGCAGGACGAAGACATAGTGAATGGAGCAGACTACCTATTCCCTCGAGTTGAAGGCGCTCCAGAGGTCAAGCTCTCCAAGACTAGTAAGCTTGCTATCCCTATCCCACCAATAGATCCTCGAGTTAAGGAAAATGGCGACCTTGTGGGATATGCTGCTGCTGTTAAATTCATAGATTACAATCTAGCAGATGGTAAGACATACCCTCACTTCAAATCAGACCAGTATCTTAGACATGAGCAGAACCCGAGGACAGCAAAAGAGGAATTGGTTCCCATGCCACATGTCCAGGTTCTCGAGCCCACCGGTCTGCTCAATCTATTGAGGTTACCCCACTTTGGACGTAGTGCAGAGGTCAACGCTGTGGTACGTGTCCTACTCTCGTGTCTACATGGGGGCTATCTCTGGCTAGGACGTAAGGTTGACCTTAACATCGATTTGATCCACCGCATCACCGGGCTGTCTAAAACTGGTAAAATCCCCGACTTACAGATATCAGGGAAGGCCAAGGATTCAAAGTTACCACCGTCCTTAGTAAAGAAATACAAGTTACAAATAGGAGGCAGGGCTTATGATATCACCAGTATCGAAAATGAGACCCTCAGATTTACAGCCAGCCTGCTGGCAGGAAGATTGCTAACCAAAGTCCGACCGAAGGAAGTTACAGGATCTGTGATTAGCCTAGCTATACAAGTCACAGAGGGAGAACAGTTTAACTGGTCCCTGTTTCTATTAAATATGCTTCAGGAAGATTTTTTGGCAGCCCAAGATCAGGCAAACCACCCCTTCCTCTTTTCTTGGTTAATTATTCTATGTGCATTCGTAGGCTGGAAGGAGCCCCCCAATACACAATTTCCGCAGATTCCAGGAGGAGCGCCCAGGGGTTTCCGCTATACTAGTTTATGGGACACCAACAGCCCAGCAAGGAAACACGTCAACTCGATGGTATTCCATAAATACTATGCAATGTTGAAGGCAGCTATCGAGTAATTACCACGGATCAGCATAGAGACCGTCGACCTGTATGATAGTCGGCTCAATTTTATGGCAGACAGCCATAGAATCTATCTACGGCCGAAAAGTACAATAAGGGATGATTGGGCTCCTGGCTGGTTCAGGATGACAGCACAGGATGTTGAGAGCGTCATCAGAGGTTTTGATGACCAATCGCAGCGAGAGTATGAAGACACCACACCACTGCCAACAGGCTCTGCGGAGACAGACCCAACGGAAAAAGGCAAAGACAAAATGGACACCCAAGCAGCAGGAACGGCGGACGCACCGCTACCAGGAGTCAAAAGGAAAAAACCAGCAGGAGGGCCAACAGAGGTGGCCACTACAAAGAAGAAGAAAAAACACAAGGCCACAAAGCCACCTTCCCAGGCCACATTAATAGATGAGGATTTCGAACTCATTGCAACAAGAACATCTGACCAACTAAAGGACACATTGGATGCGATGAGGGAACAACAGGAGAAAATACAGAGCGCAGTCAAAAGGCAACAACAAGACTTAAAAGTACTTACAGAGAAGATTGCCGCGGCGCACATCCCATCGGCTAATGCAACCACCAGAGACGCATCGACATCATCGATAGCCCGCGAGGATGGTCTAGCAAAAGATCGACTCAATACTGTGTTGATTCCACCAGGGAGCATCCGATTCCCTGCGACGATGAAAGATCCACCAGCGCAGTTTGACCAACCTATTGAGGTCAACCTGGTGGAATTCCATACTGAGCAGTTGCAGATGATTGAACAGCAAATAAGCGCAGAACTCCGGACCCGAGAGCTTGCGACTTATAAGCAGAATGCGTTGCTAAAGCAAAAGAATGCAGCACTGGCTACCAGCTATCAGAAGAAGGTTCGTGAGCTAGAAGCATATCAGGAAAGGGATGAGGAACTCTCTCAGCTGCTGCAGAACATTGCTTTAGAAATACCCAGCTGTCACATTGAGTTCGCGGAAGATACTTCCCAGAAGCTAAGGAAAGTAGCCGACAGAGCAAAGGCTCTGGAGGATACCGTTGTTAAAATGGACGAAGAAGTGGCGAAGATGAAGGAATATCACGATGCGCATATCGCTGAGCTGGAGGCTCGCGCACGGGATACCTCCCAGGCAGAACAGAGAGCGAGAATCGAGGCTTTTAGACTCACCACCGTGCAGATGCAGTTTCGCATCCACGAAGCAACATCAGTGCTGACTGATGCGATGAGCGCATGGTCCGAGCTAGATGAGCCACCTCAGCGAGTGGACATCCAGCGGAACATCCAGGTGATAGAGAACACCACGATCGCAATGAAAGAAGAGATGAAGAGCTTAGCAGCTCTTCAGCGGATGAAAAAGACAAAGGAGATGAACCAATTACAGCAGGAAGCCCAGCAGCTGAGAACAAAGGAGCTGCACATCACCGACCTGCTTCAACCCTTCCAGGAGCAAATCACCGAATTAGTTGACGCAATGGAGCAAAAGGTGAAGGAGTTCACCACCGTACGTGAGCAAGCTGATCAAACAAAGGACTCCCATATCAATCAAACCTTGCTTCATTCGGCACAAGAGCGTGCCGAGGTGATGAAGAATGAAGTTGCAGAACTTCGGGGTAAGTTGCAGAAAACTTCGCAGGAGGCGAAGGAGAAGCTACAACAGGAGACACCTGCTGGTAGTGGCTCAGGACGAGCCACAAGTAAGTGTTAGGGGACTGTTGGAGCAAGATCCCGCAGCTACAGAAGAAGCTGCTAATTTTGGCGGAAAGAGAGAAGTTTTGGAGGAAAAAGGACAGGGCAGAGCTACGACGGTGTAGCACATTTCCAGCTGGAGAGCACCGCTGGAAACCATGACTTTTGGGATAGAAAAGTCAAGGAGGCAACGGTACCTGAGCGGCCGAGAGAAGAAATCTCAACCACTGCATTGAAGGCAGCGGCGGAAGACAGGAGGGCTCAGCGACCGTCATAAAGAAGAAGGAGCAACGAGGCTCAAGCATTGAAGGCGAAGGACAGAAAGAGAAGCGGTGCATAGTACCCATGGTCGGTGCCGGGAAGCATGGAAGACTGCAGAGAGCTGTGGTGTGACGCGAAGCGGCTACCTCAAGGACAGAGAGGACCGACTCTCACTATTAAGGGTATGGGTTTACTGTTGGGACAGGCCCACAGTGTTGTAATGGCACGACCTTCGGGCTGCCTATAAAAGCTTGCATTTTTGTATTGTAAAGGGTTGGTTGGGTGGTTAGACAATCAATAAGTAGATAGTTGGTCAGTTGATAGTTTTGTAGATTCAGGAACCAGTCAGACAGACTGTGTTGTAACGATCCAGACACATAGTCATCTGTGAGTCATTTGAGTCTGTATGTAATTATTCATAGAGAGAACAGAGAGGGAAGGGATATAGAGAGAAAGGCAATACAGGGATAAGATCAGAAATCTAGGAGAGACCTTGCGCTACATTTGTAGTGCAACAAACTGTGCTAACTCCCCTCAAGAGATATAATAGAAGCACAGTTTGGTGGACGTAGCTCCCATCCCGGGGGTGAACCACGTTAAATCTGCGTGTTATGTGTTGAATGGATGTGATTGTATTTGTTTATTGTCACCGGTTATTATGCATGTAATTATAGTAGCAGTAGATGAATGTATGTATTAGTCGCTCATGATAATGCAAGAGGATAAAAGATAAGTTGAAGTATCACACTAGGTTGTTTAAGGTCTCTTTCACGTCTGTCACTAATTACCAGTTACTCACAATAGGTTTCTGAGAAGTAGAGTTTCACACATCGGCACAATCAACGTTAAGAGCGCAAAGTCGTAGTGGTAAGATATCGCAGAGAGGCGGTATCGCATCGGCAGAGGAGCTGCGATGCGCGATACTACGAGTTGAGGGCTTAGCGTTGAGGAGAGGATGGGTGTCCCGCGGTGCGCAGAGATGCGGTAAGGTTGGGAATATGGCGAGTAAGTGGGAGTTGTGAGACATGGGAGGAGATCATGCGACTTGTGCAGGGTTAAGCATTGCACAGATAGAAGTGCTGCGAGTAGAAGGGGACGTGCGATGCGCAGAACTAGTGGATCTAATAGCGCGCAGAATCAGAGGAAAGAAGTAGGGTGCACAGAACCTGGTCCAAGACACTTGAGTCTTGGCCAACCCATGAGATTCACTTCGGGTGAGACTTCAGATCGCTTCGTGGTTTTTTGCCGAAAGGGCCAGTGAGTTTTGGGTGTTGTTGATTAATTATAGTAAACCCGGGTCTGCCCACGCAATCAACACCCAGCAACTGTGTTTTGTTTTTTTGTGTATCCTGGTTTTGGTTTGAACTTATAGGAGTGGAAGAGGCCCAGAATTGGCTTGATAAACCTAGTGAAGAGATGAGCCTCACAAAAATATAAGAGTGGTTGGTTAATTCTTTATGGACACCCTGAAAAGAACTAGAAGGGAAGGTATGTCCTGAGGTACTGGGAAACAGAGAAGTGGATTCTTCCTTGTGTTGGGTGTGTAGGTATTGTTGATGCCATGCCAGATAGATCTTATGGAGGTGTCCCTAGCCCTGTGAATGAACTAACTAGCTTAGAAATTCTTCCTTTCCACTACCTGAATAGCCTGGTAAACACAACTGTTAGTTGGCTTGGCTGAGAAACCTGATAAACCCAATGGTGTGGTGGCTTGGTTGCGTAGCCTAATAAACCCAACGGGGATTTGACTTGGATGGAAAACCTGATAAACTAAACTATTAGTTGTCTTGGTTGGACCTTAATGTGAATATGGCCATGTGGGAACCAGTTCCTTGGCATCCTAATAAACCCAATTGTGTATTGGCTTGGATTTATAGCCTCACAAACCCAACTGTATGTTGGATTGGATGTGTTTTGATGTGTTCTGTCTATGTGTGAGCATGTTGTTCCCTAGTTCCTTGTGCAATTCATGCCCAACTCGGGGGTGCTAGTTGTGCTGAGAGATTAATGAGCACAACTGGCCTATGGTTGGGTGGAATGATGTAGTGGAATAGCTAGTTGTGGGACAACTTCATCTTCAAGATAAATATTCTCTATATAAAATCTGCAGTATGTTTGTTTAACAATTTTGATGAATGTGTTGAATTATCACTAAATATTCAAGTAGAGTTTACTGTTGTTATGCTTTCCTGCATTTTACATCTGCATATGATTTTTGGTTTCCAATGTATTTTTATTAAGTTCATGGAGGCTAGAATCCTAGTTATAGAGTTAGAATGAATTCGAACTAAGTGTCTCCACACCCCAGAATCTGCCTGCAGAAGGCAAAAGGAAGGAGGCAGAAAGAGAAGTTGAAACAAGGAAAAATGTGGTGTTTCCACACCCTAAAATCCTCCTGCGGAAGGAGGAAGGCGGGAGGAAAAAAGAGGAAACAGAAACAGAAAAATGTAAAGGTAATATATTTGAGGTTTTCCACTACCTAGAGTCTGTTGTGAAAAGTGGAAAGAAGAAAGCAGAAAGGGAAAAAACAACAGTATCGTATTTTTGGTTTTCCACTATTCGAAGTCAGACACGGTAAGTGGAATGCAGAAAGCAGAAAGTAGATGAATAATGAGGTCATATTTTGGGTTTTCGCTACCCGAATCCTATTTTGAAAAGTGGAAAGTGGAAAGGTGAAAATAACAGTAGAGAAGTTAAAAGTTATTCTTGCCGCAAGCCGTATTGAGAAATGCGGAACGCAGAAAGGTCATGCTAGGTGCGAAAGGGACTTTTCTAGATGCAGAAAGAATCTATTAGCAGAGGTACGACTGTTACAGAATCATTTAAGCTTTGGAATGAATGTTTGTGGACGTTACATGACCCATGACTGTGTTTTAAGAGAGAAATAAAAAAATTTAGGTGTATGGGTACATGATAGAGTGGCATCAGAGCAGTTTGTTTCAACATTGGGCCTAAATGGGATAAGTTGATTATTTTGCAGAGACAAAACTGCAGGGAATAGTAGGTAACTGATTTGCAAATTTATGAGAAAATTATCACGTAGCTAACCATGGCATTTATTAACACATTTTGCATAGTCATAGTGCAGTTTGGAGAAGTTGGTTTTGGATTGGCCATGAGAATCAACATCATGAATTATGCACAGGTTCCCTTTGAGCTCAAGGAAAATAATACGGGGGAAAACATTTGAATTGAGAATGCTGAAACAAGATCTAATGGAAGAATATATCAAGAAACTCCCCCAAATATTGCAGCCACCATGAGAATCCTAAGGGTGGAGTTGCAAACTTGCAATGAAGACAATGAGAGGATGATTAGATATCAAGAAGAGAACAAATAGCTTAATGCATCCATTCTATAGAGTTTGACATACATCCTAAGGTAGATGAACTCTAGGCATCGAACAACAAATAAAGAAGGGAGTAGGAGTAGTGCAAGAATAAATCCCCACAATAGGTCCAAGATATCTAGAAAAAGGTTTTCTAGTGGATCATCTGGCTTTGAATAATCCACTAGGGGTTTAAGCTATTCATCTCATAGGAATAAGAGGAAGAGATGTTACAAGAACAAGTCCTGTGGAGAATTTAAGAAGGCAAAGGCTCCTACATTTGATGGTGAGGTAAAATTTGGTCAAGAAGCTAAATCTTGGCTTCTTGGGATGAAAAATTATTTCTAAGTCCAAGACTAGTCTGGAAATATGAAGGCAAGGGTATCCATCTTCAAATAAAATGGAAGAGCATCTATATGGGTGGAGCACCTCGTGCAAGTGAAGAAGATCAATGAAAGAATGATTGTGTGGAAGTAGTTCAAGAAATATTTCAAGCAGAAGTACCTCTCTGATAGGTAATATGATGATAAGATTAAAGTGTTCCATGAGTTGAAATTGGGACAGCTGACCATGGAAGAATATACAAACAAATTCTTAGAGCTGTTGAGGTATGCCAGGTATATCAGAGACAATAAAGTGAAAATTCAATGTTTTCTAAGTGGACTACCTCAATCATATAAAGATAGTGTTGAGTTTGATGAATATCGAACTCTAGAAGAGGAAATAAGGAAGGCCGAGTATTTCTATGAGCAAAACAAAAGAAAAACTGATTTCCACAAGGCATGGAAGGACAAGAAGAATGAGAAGTTTAACCAAAGGAAGAAAGGTTTCAAACCCTCTCAATTCTGAAATCAGCAAAGGCAACCATCACAAGCCATGACTAAACCATCCAGAATGATGGCATACAAGCCAAGAGATACAAAGTATCACATAGAACCACTCCAATGTTGGGGATGTGGAGGAAAACATATGTGTAGGAACTATCCACATGAGAATGGGAATTTAAGTCAATTTCACAACATCCAGGAAGCTGAAACTATGGTTCAAGTGGTGAGGACCATCTATAGAATCTATACAGCACTGGAAGACTTCCAAAGTGATCATCAATCAATTTTAGTTGAATTTGAAGGTAAGATTGTTGAGCAATCTGTTTCTATTTTGATTGACTCTAGATCTACTCAAAGTTATATCACTCCTGAAATTGTTGAGATTTGTGCTTCTGAGAAATTAAAGCATAGAAAATCATGGTTAGTTTAACTAGCCACTATAACCAAGAGAAAAGTTAGTGAAATGGTAGAGAAATTTCCATTAGTTATGGATGGGTTATTCACCTATGCAAGCTTGAATACTCTGCCACTTGGTTCCTATGATATTTTCATTGGAATGGACCGGTTAGAAGCACAAAAGGTTAAGCTTGAATGCTACAAGAAGACATATGAATGCATGGATGAACAAGGAAAACCCATGGTTGTAAAAGGCATTCCAGAAGTGATTTCTGTTAGGCATATTTCAGGAATGCATTTAAAAAATTTATGTAGGAAAGGTTGTCGATTTTATGTATCCCATGTTTTGGATGCAATGGAGAATGAAACTCCTAGTTGGAGGACTTTCATGTATTGCAATAATTCAGGGATGTTTTCTTTATGAGATTCTAGGACTTCCTTCAAAGAGATACGTTGATTTTACAATTGACCTTGTGCCTAGAGCAACACCAATGTCCAAGACACCCTACAGGATGAGCACACCAAAATTGCTAGAGATGAAAATGTAGTTGCAAGAGCTGTTGGAAAACAAATATATCAGGTCGAGTGTTCCTCATGGGGAGCACCCATTCTCTTTGTGAAAAAGAAATATGGGACACTCAGGTTATGTATTGACTACATGAAGTTGAATGAAGTTACTGTGAAGAATAAATACCCTTTTACCCCGAATTGATGACCTTTTTTATCAAATGAGAGGATCAAAGTTATTTTCAAATATCGACTTGAGGTCTAGTTACCATCAGGTAAGAATCAAAGAGGAATATATTCATAAGACAACCTTTAGAGCAAGGTATGGACACTTTGAATTTGTATTGGTACCATTTGGTCACACAAATGCACCAACTACATTCATGTGTCTCATGAATAGTGTTTTTAGAAGGTATTTGGACAAGTTTGTTCTTGTCTTCCTAGATAACATTCTTATTTATTCTAAGAATGAAGAAGAGCATGAAGAACATTTGAGGAAGACATTGAAATTGATAAGGGAGCATGATTTGTATGCAAAATTGAGCAAATGTGAATTTTATAAAGATAAAATTCATTATTTGGGTCACATTATCTCATATGATAGTATATCTATGGACCCTGAGAAGATTGAGGCCTTCATGAACTGGCCAACTCCAAGAAATGTAAAAAATGTGAGATCCTTTATGGTACTTGTCGAGTACTACAGGAGGTTCATTGAAGGATTCTTCAAGGTTGCACATTCAATTGCTTCATTGCAAAGGAAGGGAATAAAGTTTGAATGGACACCAAGATGTGCAGAGAGATTCCAGCAGTTGAAGAATCTTCTTACAAGTGCACCAATTTTGAAAATTGCAAACCCAGAAAAATATTTTGTGGTGTGTATAGTGGCATGTAATCAAGGACTTGGAGGTGTTATTATGCAAGACAACCACATGGTATGCTATCAGTAAAGAAAGTTGAAGGAACATGAGAAGAAATATGCTACTCATGATTTAGAACTTGCAGCCATATTACATGCTCTCAATATGTGGAGGAATTACTTGATGGGAAGGAAATTTGAGCTAAAGAAAGACCATTGTGGTTGAAATACTTGTTTGATCAACCAACTTAAATTCTAGGAAAGTTAGATGGTTGGATTTTTTGTGTGAATTTGATTTTGAAATCAAATACATAAAAGGAAAAGAAAACAAAGTGGTTGATGCACTCAGTAGGAAGGTACGTGAAATGCATGTGGCATCTCTTAGTAATTTCCAGCCATATTTGAGGCAATAGATTATTAATCATACTGCTAAGAATGAAATGTACATGCAGGTAAAGGATAAGTTGCAGTAGAAAAACCTTGAAAGGAGGTACAAGGGATATAAATTGGAAGAAGATAAACTTCTTACTTATAGGAACATAATTTATATTCCAAATGTAGCAGAATTGAGGATAATTTTTATGGATGAAATCCATCAAGCTTTATAGTATGGTCACTAAGGATATCAAAAAATGATTGGTATAGTCAAAAAGTAGTATTTTTGGCCAGGATTGAAAAAGGAAATTGCTTGGTATATGTCAAAGTGAAATCCGTACCTGTCACAAATAGATCATCTACATATAGTAGAAGCATCATTGGGTTTCCATCTTCAACCTTGTAGTAAAGGTTGGAATCTACTTTACTCTTGGTAAAGCCCAAACTAGATAAAAAACTGTCAATTCTATCGTACCAGCTCCTGGGTTCTTGTTTCAAGCCATGCAGGGATTTCTTCAATATGCATACATGAGACACTCTGTCATGTGTCTCAAAACCAAGTGGTTGTTCTACATACACTTCCTCTTCTACTACACCATTCAAGAAATCAGTCTTGACATCCATTTGGTGTATCTTCCATTTCATGACTGCAGCCAAAGCAAGTACTGATTTGATGGAAGTGTATCTAGCTAGAGGTGCAATTTTTTCTTCATATTCTATTCCTTCTTTTTGAGTGAAACCCTGAGCCACAAATCTTTCTTTATACTTTTCAATTCTACCATCTACAACATGCTTGATCTTGTAGATCCATTTGGAAGTTACAACTGAATTCCCTTCTATTCTTGGGACAACATCCCAAACATCATTCTTCATGATCGATTTATATTCTTCGATCATAGCATCCTTCCATTCTTTTCATTCTGTTGCTTCTTCATAACTGGAAGGTTCTTTATCAATGAAATCACATAGTAAAGCTACATACCCAGAGCAGGATCTTGTCCTCTTTCTTTCTCTGTGATTCTCTTCTGGAGCCCCATATCTTTCCGCACCTTGGATAAGTTCTTGTACCCAAGCAGGTTTCGTCTTATGAGGATTATTCTCCAAAGGTGGATCTACAAGTCTTTGTGGTTCTTCAAATTCTCGATATTCTTCTTGAGCTTCTTCATTCATGGTTGTATCATGAATTATGGGTGCTTCTGCTTCTTCATGTTCTTCAGCAGGTATCTTTCTGGATTTGTTATAAGTTGTGTCTTCATAAAATGTCACATCCCTGCTGATGTCAATCTTCTTGTATCCTGGGAAATAGATTCTATAAGCCTTCGATCTTTCAGAGTATCCCACGAATATACCCTTCTTTCCTAAAGGATATAATTTTGTCCTTTTCTCCTTTGGGATGTGTATGTACATAGGATAGCCGAATATTCTGAGATGGCTATCTTCCGGTTTCTTTCTAGAGAAGACTCCTTCAGGAGTCTTGTTCTCGAGTACTCTATGTGGAGTACGGTTCTATACATACACCGCTGTTCTGGCAGCATCAGCCCAAAGATGCATAGGAAGATCTTGATCATGAAGCATTGCTCTTGAAACTTCCATGATAGTTCTATTCTTACTTTCTGCAACCCCATTATGTTGTGGATTATAAGGAGTGGACAACTCCCTCTTAATCCCCGAGTCTTTTCATAGCCTCTTGAATTCAGTTGAAGTGAATTCTCTGCCACTGTCTAATCGAAATGTCTTTATCTTCTTTTTAGTATGGTTCTCGATCAAGGCTTTGAATTCCTTGAATTTGCTGAATACTTCATCTTTATTCTTCATGAAGTAAACCCATGTCTTCCTAGAAAAACAATCAATAAAAGAAACATAGTATGCATACCCGCTTAGTGATCTTGATGACATAGGACCGCATACATCGGAGCGGATGATTTCGAATATTCCTTTTTCTTTGCTTTCGCTACTTGAAAATGTCTTCTTTGTGTTCTTTCCAATTGCACATCCTTTCCAGACCCCATCATGTTTTGATTGGATTTCTGGAAGACCTTCAACAACTTTGCTTGCAATAGGTAGTGCTCTGTAATGCACATGTGCAAACTTTCTACGCCAAAGTTCATTTGGCTCTACTAAGTCATGGACCAATGCTTGTTCTCGATGTCCCTTCAATTTGTACAATCCTCCTTCTTGTTCTCCAATCACTACCACATTATCGATGGTCTTTCCTCTAGGCCACATAATGACTTGACCATCTATGAATGCAACCCTCATTCCTTTTGCATCCAATGCTGATATGGAGAGAAGGTTCTTCTTGAGTCCCAGTACAAAAAATATTTCCTTCATTGTTAGAGACTTACCAGAGTCTAGTTTATATGAAGATTCCCCACTACCTTTTATTGGATATTGGTAGTCATCTCCTAGTTTCACCTTGTGAGGCGATTCATGTTCTAATAGTCTTACAAAGGATTCCTTGAATCCAGTCATATGTTTGGAGGCCCCACTGTCTGTAAGCCAATCATCACTACCATGAGTAATGTTACCTGTGAGAGCAGGAAACAAAACATATTCATCCTCACTTGAAGAATCTTCACTTTCATATCTGGATCTCTTCTTGGATGGTTCATCATCCTCTACAGCATGAGCATGATGTCTTCTTTTGTTCCCCTTCTTCTTATCAGAGTGGTTCTTGTTCTTAGGACAGTCTTTTTTAATGTGTCCTTTTTCATCACATGTATAACATCTCAATCTAGATAGGTCCTTTCTATTGTTATTCTTAGAATAAGAGTTCTTACCTTTGGAGTAATGAGGATTTCTTCTTCCCCTCTTGGAGTGAACTATGAGGGCTTGATCTTCACTCCCCATCTTCTCTTCTCGGGCTGCTATCCGAGCTTCTTCTTGAGAGCATTCTTGCCATAGTCTTCTGAACTTGACTAACTTCTTTATTGCATATATTCCTTGGATGAAAGAATCCCATGACCTAGGAAGTCCATTCATTGTTGTCATTACAATCTCTACATTCTCCACTTCTTCATCTACAGCTTCAAATTGTTCCTTGATCTGGGAAACCCTTGTGAAGTAGGACTGGATAGTCTCTACATTCTGAATCTTCACATTGTTCAGTTGATTCCTTAGAGTCATCTTCCGATTTATGTTCTTCCCTTCAAACAACTTGGTTAGGGCATCAAACATAGCTTTAGGTGTCTTAAGAGAGGACAGCTCCTCATGGATGTAGGAGTCTAACTCATTCTCTTCCAGGACTAGGGAGATCCTATACTTCCAAGATCGGAAGTTATCAGCTCCCTCAAGCTTTTCATCAAGCTTGGTATGATGATACATCTTAAACTGAGAACCTCAAATGGAAATAAAAAATATTTTAGATCTTATCAGGTCAAGATCTCAGATTTGAAACTTGAGCTGAAATCCTGAAGAGCTAGTTTAGGAGCAGATTAGGGTTTTGCTTTTCCGAAGTTCTGTCCACCCAAATACTTTGAAATTTGTCCCTAACTTTGATTTTGGGGAGGAGATAAATCCAGGCCTGGGCTCACTAAAAAATTCATCTTCTGTGAAAAGCCCTAATTTTCGACAGGAGTGTGAGGTCCAAAACTAAAAAACCTCAGAATTGGATTATGCTTCGATAGAAAGATGTGCCCTAAGGAGGAGAGTTATTCCACCTTAATTTTGCTGAAAATATATGGAGGAATATCCACAAAATAGGAATCCCTAGTTTCCATAGATGAACAATGTCTTCTTCTCAGGTTAGCTCTGATACCATGTTAGTTTTTCAACATTAAGCTAGCATTATTAGGATATTTAACTGACAGAATAACAAGTACAACAATCAAACACAAGACACAATGAACAAAGTTTTTTTCCTTGGGGAAACCATAAAGGAGAAAACCCCACAAATTCCTCGGAGATAGAATCACCACCAAAATAGTAAAAGCCCCAAAACAGTAAGTGATCTCCCAACAGCAGTAGTATTCTTCTTTTCTATCCCCAGTGTCTTCTCCTTCCTCAACTATGTGCTATACTTGAGTGTGGATGAGTTGTGTGATAAATAGAGACTCTAGTTCTCTATATATACTAATCCCGACATGACTAAAACCCTACCAGGGCTGGCATATACTAGGAGAGTCTAATAACCCTAGTGCCCCGGAACTGTGGCAACTTTAACCCTTAGACAATCAGAGGGTTACCCACTATGACTTGACAGGACTTGTTTACATTATTGATCCTTCTGATTGAAACATTGGGGCATGACAATATGACTCAATTAGATTATAGATACATCCCGGAATAAACATCAGGTCACAATACATAAGATACATAGATGAATACATTCCGAAGTTACAAATACATCAACAATTATGAATGAAGAAGATGATGAAGCTGAAGGCTCAAAAAGGATTCTACCCACGAAATAAATAGAGATAAGTATTCAATTGTCATTTTCATGATATTGTTTCATTATGCATTTGTTTATATTCAATTATGTGTTATGCATGATAGAATGTTTGCATTAATGACATTATACTACTAATATGCATGTAATGGGTAAGTATCCCATCGTGCTATACAACTCTCCATTTCTACTTATCTACAATGAAACCTCTTTGCTGACATATTGGATTAGTTCACAATCTCAATGATGTCATGGTAGAGATGGAAGGCATCTAGAAATTTTCTGGGAGATATGGATGAATGTTGTCTTAGCTAAAATAGTTACATGATTATATCTTTATGTATAAGAATTTTCCACTATGAATATGATTTATGAAATGTTTCTAACCATACAACTAATGCATTTGACTTGTAGGAAAGATCACATACAATCGCCTACAAGAAAAGAAGGACGAGACTTGTTCCAAAGAACAAGTGACGACAGTGCAAGAAATAATCCAAAATGAAGAGTAGCATGACAAGACACTCTCTAGTTATGTGACACTGTTGAGCGACATCATTGATGCAGAACCTTCTAGCTATGAAGAAGTTTCCAAGAAGAAAGGGAAGGAGATTTGACTAGTTCAAGAATAATTATGTATAGGATGTGATATCGAGACCTGAAGGGAAGTCCATAGTGCATTCCATATGGATCTGCAAGATCCAGCATGCAGTAGATGGAAACATCATGGGATATAAGGAAATATTCGTAGCGCAAGGCTTCTCACATAAAGAAGGCATAGACTACAAAGAGGCATTTGCAGCCACTAGAAGATAAGACACATGACAGGCAGACTCGTGTGTACAAATTAAAGAAGTCCTTGTACGAGCTCAGAAGGAACCCATGGGATAACACATACATGCCGAGCTTGAAGATTACCTAGAATTATGAATATCTTAGCCTTTGCTACAAGGTTGAAGATGAAAGCCTATAGAGGATGAAAAGCTCTCAGATGGGTGCAAGAATAATGTTTTAAAGATAGAGGATCTTGGTATCCAGTGACCCTAGATGGATACATAGAATATTGGTAGCAGAGGAAGCTACTTGTCACTATAGTACAGAATGTTTCAATAAATAGAGTATGAAAGGTAGAGGGAGAATAATGCTATGCTGCAAAGGGAGTAACTGCAGAAGATCCTAAGGTTCATCATGGTACAAAAATATGGACAACTTACTGATGGATATAGGCTTTATTGAGAGTAAATTGGAATCCAACCTTTACTTCAAGGTTGAAGGTGGAAGACTAGTGATGCTCCTGTTATATGTCGATGACTTGTCCTTGACAGGAAACTCAGCTGCAAGGAGGATACTTGCTACTGAGATCGAGATAAAGGAATTGGGTATGGTGCATTACTTTCTAGACATGCAGGTGTGGAAGACTATGAATGGAATCTCCCTTAGACAAGGGAACTATGTAGTAAAGTTCCTGAAGAGGTTCGGGATGATGGACTATAAGGACATGGCCACACCTTTGGCATTGAACCTGAAGCTATTGAGTGGTTATTCATCATAGATTATTGATTCCATGATGTATCATCATATTTTTTGTTCATTGATGTCCCCGACATATCCGAGACATGCTCACCTAGTTGCATAGTATGCATCGAGGTACTTGAAGGGTATAGTTGAGCATGATACAAATCAGAAGACTAACCTACATGGCTATGTTGATTTGGATTGGTAGTGCCACTGAGAAGAAGAACACCTTGAGATTCTTCTTCAGTTTGAGATCCAATATGGGCTATTGGTTTGGTAGGATGGAGTCCTGCATGGAATTGAGTATAGTCGAGGCAAAATATGTTGCCACTTGCTCAGCTATTTGTGAGGTAGTATTTTTCTTTTGAAAGCTATTGATTTATTAGATTGATCTGACTTGCGTGATGTAGAGAGGAGTAGTGAAGCTCCAGTTTGTGATCCAAATCAATATCTCTCAAAAGAAGGAGTTCTAGCATAGTCGGTGAGACAGGTTTTCTAAGCATAAAACTCTGGCAAAGCTCATAGGTTTCTCAGATGTAAACAGTCATGTGGGTTGTCCTAAGATGTAATTAGTCCTTACGAAGATCGCATGTTATCCTTGGACATAATCAGCCCTGATGTGATTCTATGCTAGAAATGGCCAGATTGAAGTTTGAATACTTCATAGAGAATCTTGGTGTTCTCCAGATCGAGGTTCCTTTTAAGGGGAAATGATGAGTCTCTGTGCCTTTCTAACATGATGGTAGGATTGGTTCCTCCCATGGTCAGATGTAGGTTTTGTACCTTTCTGACATGGTGGTGGGATTGGTTCCTCCCATGGTCAGATAGAAGTGTTGATACCTACATCCAATATGAAAAAGGACTGGCTCTGTATAACTACATCCAGTATGAAAAAGGACTGGCTCTATAGAGGTACATCTAGCATGAAAAAAGGATGGATCTATAGAGGCCTACATCCAATATGAAAAGGAACTGGCTCTATATAGGTACATCCAACATGAAAAAGGGTTGGCTCTATAGAGGCCTACATCCAGTATGAAAAGGACTGGCTCTATAGAGGTACATCCAACATGAAAAACTGATGGCTCTGTAGAGGCCTACATCCATCATGGAAAAGGGTTGGCTCTGTAGAACTGCATCCAGTATGAAAAAGGACTATCTCTACAGGGGAATTCATTGCTAGAGCAAGGAAGTACATCCATCATGAAAAATGGATTTCTCTGTAGAACTTCCTGTGACGAGAACAATTGAGAGATAGCACCATTTGATCGAGATAGTGGAAGCAGTGATGATGATGATCCAGTGATGATCCAAATTTGATGATGATCCAGTGATGATCCAGCTTTGATGAATGATCTAGTGACAAAGACTTGTGCTGATGAATTGTGTCAAGAGAATACTTTCCTAGTTAAGAGGGGGTGTTGATGTATTTGTAACTTCGGAATGTGTTCACTTGTATATTTTATATATTGTATTTCATTGGTCCTTGATGTTCCTATTGGGAGAATAATTAATTTAATCAATTCATGTAAATTCATAGAGATTAACCCTCCTTTGTAAGTTGGTGGAAAATTCCCCACAGTTGTGGGGCACTAGGGTTATTAGACTCTCCTAGAGAAGTCGAGCCTGGTAAGTAATTGTCAAGTCGAAAACTAGTATAAATAGAGAGTAAGCCTCTCTATTTGAAATACAAACTCACTCAATAGGGGCGCATGAGTGAGAGAGGAAGTGTTGGAACAAGTGAGAGAGACATCAATTGTCGGAGATCATCTTTGTGTTTTTGGGTTTTACTTTTTCTACTGGTGCTCATTCTATCTCCGAGGAAGTTGCGGGGTTTTCTCCTTTATGGTTTCCCCAAGGAAAATTCCTTTTGTCTCTTGTCCCTTATGATTATTGTTGTGCAATTTATTCTCTCAGATAAGATCCTAGATCATATTGATTAAATGATAAAAATATAACATAGAAAAAATCATTGGGAATGAGTCCATATGAGGATTTTTATGGAAGAAGGTGTAGGACACCAGTGACTTGGGATAATCTAGTGAACGGGATTGTGCTCGGTCTAGAATTGCTTTAGGAAATGAAACAAGAGGTTGCAAATATCAGGCAAAACCTGAAAGTAGCCAAAGATAGACAGAAGATATATGTAGATAAGCATAGAGTGCATAGGTAGTTCATTGTTGGGGATCATGTTTATCTTAGACTGAATCCAAGGAAGAGTTACTTGAATCTTGGGAGTTGTGCCACTCTATCACCTAGATATTATGGTCCATTTTGAAGTGCTTGGAAGAATAGGGCTAGATGAATATAGACTTGCATTGTCCGCTAGCACTAAAGCTCATAATGTTGTTCATGTTTCTTTGCTTAAGCAATATGTGCATGATCCTAACCATGTGATTAATTGGGATGTGATCCAGGTGGAACCTGAGGGAGAATTCAAAACCAAGACATTGCACATACTCGACAAAAAGGTCATAGTGCTCCGAAACCGAGTCGTTAGATAGGTAAAGGTGCAGTGGAAGCACTATAGTCCTGATGAGGCTATGCGGGAGCTGGATGATGCCATGACAGTGGCACATCCATTTTTTTTTTAGTTTTACAGAGCATTGAGGAAATGTAATACCCTAGTTTTGACCCCATGGTATTGAAATTGTACATGATGTAAATATTGTTATTAAATCATGGCGAGGAGCTCAAGGCGAAGGCCCTACCATCGATTTGGTGTTTTATGTATTGGCGATTAAAATTGATGCCAGTGGCTCTTGTGCTAGCCAGGCACATTATATTTTGACATATAATCTAAATATACAATTTAATAAAATACCCACAACTAGCTATGCACTTCCACAAAAGAGATGGGGGCATGATTTCACAAGGAATAGGGAGGGGAATTACCCAAACCCTTGAGCGAATAGGGTTAAGCCAAGTGTCAATGAGAGAACCCATAAGCTCTCATCTAACCAGTTTGACTTTTACACTCAATCATTAAATTCTTCCAGAAGTTGGTTGAGGAAGTTAATGCCTTAAGAAGGGAGAGGCATGGAAGTCAAATTAGTTCCTGAGCAAACTTGTAGTTTTGGGGAACCCATATTCTTGCTTATGGGGCAAGTAAGCCCATAAATGTGTGCCATTCCATTTATATCGGTTTCACCCTAATTTTTTTTATCATTCCATAATTCCATCATTTGATTCTTCCTCCACACACAATGAGAGATAGCTGGGGGTTTCATTTTGTGTTTTCCTGGTGGTTTTCCCGTCTTCCCTATTCGTTTTTGGTTCCTAGAACATTTTTATTCATGCCCAACAACTATGTTTTGTTGTTTTTTGTATCTTTTTTTTTGTCTAAACTGCTAGGAGTGGAAGAGGCCCATAATTTCCTTGCCAAAACCTAGTGAAGAGAGGAACCTCACAAAAATATAAGAGTGGCTAGTTAATCCTCTATGCACACCCTGAAAATCACTATAAGGGAAGGTATGGATTGAGGGACTGTGAAACAGAGAAGGGGTTACCTCCTTGTGTTGGGTGTGTAGGTATTGTGGATTCTAGGATAGATAGATCTTGTGGAGGTGTCCCTAGCCCTGTGAATGAGCTCACTAGCTTAGCAATTCTTCCTTTCCACTACTTGAATAGCGTGATAAACCCAACTATTAGTTGGCTTGTCTAAGAAGCCTGATAAACCCAACGATGTGTTGGCTTTGCTGAGCAGCCTAATAAGCCCAACTGGTATTTGGCTTGGTTGGACAGCCTGATAAACCCAACTATTAGTTATCTTAGATGGACCTTAATATGAATATTGGGCATGTGTGAACCATTGCCTTAGCACCGTAATAAACCCAATTGTGTATTGGATTGGATGGACATCCTGATAAACCCAACTGTAGGTTTGCTTGCATGTGTTTTGATGTGTTATGGCTATGTTTCATCCTGTTGTTCCCTAGTTCCTTGTAGAAATCATGCCCAGATTGGGGGTGGAAGTTGTGTTGAGAGAGAAACGAGCACAACTGTTCTATGGTTGGGTGGAACATTGTAGCGACATATCTAGTTGCAAGACAACTTCATATTCAAGATAAGTATTCTCTGTATAAATTCTGTAATATGTTTGTTTAATAATTTTGATGAATGTGTTCAATGCTCACTAAAGATTCAAGTAGAGTTTACTACTGTTATACTTTCCTACATTTTACATCTGCATATGCTTCATTGGGGTGTCAGTGATGAAACAATACCATAACACATCCGTTCATATTGGGGGTTTATAAATTATTAGAAAGTGGAAAATTATATTGGCAACATATTTGGGATTAAGGGGTATATTATATATAGTTAAGAAAATGAGCAATATCGTGGGGGTTTGTTTATCCACGTGAGGGGAGAATAGGCGCGAAGGGTTTTTTTATCTGCATGAAGGGACAATAAGCATAGGGGGTTTGTTTATCTGCATGAAGGGAGAATAGGAATGAAAAATAGTGGCAGAATGGGTGACATGTATTTGACCTAAAATTAGGCACAATTTTGGAGATCCTTGCCTAATGTAGCTTGTGCATTTTTATTTCCAGTAGCAATATTGCTCGAGATCGGCGTCACTATGTTTGGTTGTAGTTGTTGGGGACATGCTGAGGGTTTATACAAATGAAATGTTTGGATAAAAATTCAGTGCCAGTATGTTTGGTTGTAGTTGCTGGGGACATGCTGAGGGTTTATACAATTGAAAGGTTTGGATAAACATTCAATCAAACTGTTATAAACATTCAACCATATTCACGCAGAAATAGAAGTGGATCTTCCATTTTCTTGCGCTATAAATAACTCTCACAGATTACTTACATTCCTCACTTGTAAGAACAAACCTACATCAAGTCTTTTTCTTGTATTTCTTCCTGTTTGGAATTTGGCCAGTTCATAGAGGTAAGGAAACCAACATCGTTTATTTGGCTAATGTTCTGTGATGCTCATAATTTATATTGTTATACATGAGTTCTACAATTTGTTTATCAATCCATGGTTTTAAGATAGCCTGCCACTCTAGTTCCAATGTTTTTCTCCATTTGGTTTGTTCAATTATCAAGATTTTAGGTACCTTGAGGTCCAATAAACCATTCCATGTTGGAGTTGTTTTTACTTCACAGTTGAGTTCAAATTTCAGCAACTGTTACTGTTTTCTCACATTGTGTTGTAATATCAAAGCTTTTCTTCTATGGTCTAGAAACTGATATAGTGGTGGTTCTTGTTTTAAATCGTTCATAATTTTTCTTTATTTGGGTCACATTGAATTCACAGTTTTGGGATTTTGTAGGATTGAATTCATAGCAATGGAGGGATCAGTGCTTCCTTGTAAACAAATTACATGCATAAAAGTAACTTGCCCCACCAAGTATCCAATCCAAGTATCCAAGTAGCCCAGGAAAGCAGATTAGTGTCCAATGTAGTATCCAAGTGGATTGGATAAGCCATGGAGCCTTGTGTATTAGCAGAGAGGAGTAGCCCTAGTAGAGTGGCCAAGTATATAAAGAGTATCCAAGATGAGTAGTCCAGTCTAGTTATGACTGGCATTGAGTGAATCTACACCTGAATTGATGACTGGGTCGATATTTGAGGTTTTTGGCAGACCCGTGTAACCTGCAAGTTTCTAATAATAAATGTATTCTATCACCTTTTTGGGGACAATCGTTGGTATCGTCGGTTCCTAAACAAAAGTTTTACTAGGATAAATACCCCAGCAGGATTAAGCTATTTTAAAAAAGAAATAAGTTGAGGGAAGATAAGAATTTTTTAACCTAAAGCCATCCCAAGGTGGGTTTTCCTGTAGGTTATCTATCTATAGTGGTTATTCATTTTATTTTATAGAAGCATAGCTCAGGTTCTCACTCATTCTGTGGTGGGACGGCACAACAACAGACATGATAGCATCATAAGCACAAGTTCAGTCATTTGATCCAACTCCTCTTTCTTTTTAAGTATAAACGAGATCCCACCTTGAGCAGGGTTAGTCAACTAAATAATTAGTGGGGTATCATCCCTCCCGATCTCTAATCTATCCCTCCTTGACCTTTTGACCTTCCTTACTTTGATCTCTCTTGATACCCGTTGATCTTTGATCTATCCCTTACTTTATTTATTTCATGCAGCTATCTTGATTTCACATAGTTCAAGATATGTACTTGTGCAAAAATTGTCTTACTCAAATGACACATTTTAATTATCTTGATTTCGGCTTAATTAACATTTTAAATTATTTAAAATGCCACAAACAGCTTTGATGCAAGCTTGTAGATATGGTCATTGGGAGGTGGTTCAAACACTTGTGTTGCATAAGGAAAATGTAAGATAATCCCAATGTTTCTGACTGTTAGATTTGTCTTAACCAATCTCTAAGGAAGTTTAATTTAACAGTTCAAGCTCCACCTGGCTTTGTAGGTCAATAGAGCAAACTATATTAATGGTTGAACTGCTCTTCATTTTGCAGACAAAAATGGACATTACCGATCTGTGAGACTTATTTTTGTTGATGCTGTAACGAGTGTACCTGATTTATGGAACAACTTAAGGGAAGATCAATGGAAAGAAGAATTATTAGTCAACTTTGATCTGAGGAAAGTATCATTGTATCAAATGACTGCAATTGAATATCTGAGTTTGTAGCCATTATTGACATGTGTGGGGTTTTATTGCAGTGCATGCTCTAGGATTATCAACAAACTAGCAGGTGGAGGTATTACTGCCCTTCACATGGCAGCACTGAATGGGCATCTAGAGTCTGTACAATTAATCCTTGATTTAGGGGCCAATAAATCAACTGTGGCAATTCAGGATGGATCAACAATCGATCTTATAGGTAATTAATAATGTATTAGATACTCACTAGTGCTATTCTTTTTCTGCTATAGATAAATTTCACCATGGTTTACTAATTTTATAAAATATGCCATTTATTTAACAGGGAAACATGGCATAATTGTACTTTTTATATGAAAAATAGATGCATCATTGCATACAAATGGAATATTTCAACAAGTTATTTCAAATGCAATTTTTTTCATCTTCATGTATTTTTCATCTTGACAGGTGCAGGTAGTACACCTCTCCATTATGTTGCTTGTGGTGGCAACGTTCAATATTGCCAGGTGAATTTGCTTATTTTTAGATCCTGATCAAACTTGTAGTATTTTCATCTTTTTCATGTTTAAAAATTATAAAGATTGCACTTGTGATTAAATGTTCAAAATATATATCTGGAATGCAGATTTTGATTGCTCGTGGAGCAAGTTGTAGTGATGAAAATGCCAACGGGTATTTGATCTTGATAACACACCTTCTAAATTCCATTCTCATCTTGTGAATTGTTGCATTTAGACCAATTTAATAATGTTTAAACAATTCAGGTTCTTAATAATATACAATGAATAAATAGCTATGCAAAGAATGCTGACAGTTCACTCAAACATTATTTTATCTATAGCATAGCCTACCATTCTTAAAAAGTCTCGGGACATGCATGGGAGGAGGAAGATGTTAATTTTGATCGAGGAAAAAATATGAATGATGACATCCTTCCAGACGTTTCTACTAAAAAAAAATTTCCCAAGTCACATGTGAGAGAGAAACACCAAATCTCCGTTTTACTATCCTTTGGTTTAGAATTTTTCACAACAATAGTTGAGAAATATGATTTACAACATTCCACTTTATCAACAATAGGCTCAATCCTTTAGATGTCAGGTCTTTAAAAATTCTAACATGTTCATGTGTATCCCTTAAGTCAGTTTGCCAATAATTATGAATTATTAACAACACTTGAATATTAGAGTAACATTGAAATATATTCATCAAAATATTTTACAATTTTGGTTTTCTTTTCAATAGTTTTAAATTTATAGCAGAGTTAAATCTCAAAATGTGGATGACCTTAGGGAATCACTTTTCAACCATCATGACAATAGAAACTCACAAGAAAATTGTAGAATGGCACATCATTAAAGTGCATTTTCTTAAATCAAATTTAGTAATGAGATCATTTATAAGTTGAGCTCCAGGAAACATGCCTCCCCTGTCACCAACCCATTTCTTGGCCGAAACACAGAAATACATGCCATATGGCACATAAACACATTTTTGTATGGACATGTGCATTTCCTGTGAAGGAAACACATTTCATATGCATGGAAGTTGTTGGAAGGAAGTTCCATGGAAGACCTTAAAAAGCCATTAGCTTATACCAAGTGAGATTCTTGCAGAAAAAATGTTCAAATCAATTACTTTTAATAGCTTATTGAAGTCCTTTACTGCAATTGTGGACATGTTAAATATTGCTCCAAAAGCATGGAATTTGATCAAGTACAACTCTTGCAAGAGGATAAATGAGAAAAATCTCAATCATATTCCAAAGATGATGACATTACATTTGTAGAAAATGGTATCTGTCACTATTTTTCTATGATCTAGGAACTCACTTTCAAGCACTAATCGAGAACCTCTAATATCTTTTTCCATGCTTTGCCTTTTTCTGGCCAAACTTCTTTTCACTCATGGTCTGCTCTGAAATAATGCCTATATCTGGTGATTGTATCCTAGTTTCTTCAAGATGAGAAGAAAAATTCAAAATATTGTCTCCATCATTATGAATATTGCTTTCACTCTCTGATGACCTTTTAAAATCTCTCTTTGTTGTCTTCAACTCTAGCTCAGTTATTAAATATATTGCACCAAAAACATCAGACCTCAAATGGTTCTCAAAATGGCTTGTAGGCACTACACCAACAACATCAGACATTGGTTCGATTCCCAATTGACACACACACACTCTGCTACTGATTTTCAGAGGGTTTCGACGATAAATTATTATGCAGGCGCCCTGTCTAAGGTACTGCTTTTTTTAGAGCTATCTTTGAGATCTGGTTTTGAGGTTCTTTCTTGTGTTTTTGGGATGAAATTGAGTTTAGGTTATTCAGGCGTGTGGTAGAAAATTCTTAGGTTTTTTAATTGAGTGGTGCAAAATATATCTAATTTCTGTAAAAATTATAGTTTTTTTTTTCTAGTGGTTTATGGTATCTAGCACATTTCCTATAAATTTTTAGGGTTTGTGAAAAAAAGATTAATTTAAATTCGGGGTTTTGCTGTAATTGGGGTTAAACTTGGGATGTAATTGATTTGGTGTTTATGTAAAATTGCAAGAGAGTAGAGTACAAGTCTAATCAGTGCTCCAGGAGGTGATAATAGTTTCATATGTCCCAATTTCAGGTACATTCAATCTTGTTGTTAGTAACTTGTCTACGTATTCTAGGCACAATTGTGTTGAGTATAGGTTATTTAGTTAGTAAACATGAATTGATGCACTCTAATCTACGAGGGCCGTGTCTATGTTTTTTATAATTTATATTTTTTATTACATAGGCACCAATAGGTATGAGTACAACAAGATCCAATAGGCACCAATAGCTGTGTTTGCATTAGTTTTCAGTAACTGTCTCAAAAATCCAGTTGTAATTTGGCATGGATAATTATTGTTGCACTCCAAACACAAGATCCAAACTGTAGCTTCCCCGCTTAATGTTTGCTATAAGAGTGTAGTCCTGTCTGTTATAAGACCCTTTTTCTACCAATTACCTTAATTTTTAGCCCCTCATATTTACAATATCATTTTAAATTTGTTTAAAGTGATTTGCTTCACGACCTGGGTGAAACTCATTTACATCATTATGGATTTTTTGACTGTCGACTAGTCATCCAATCTCGATAATCTATTGTTTCTTACTAGCCCAAATAAGATTGTCACCTTGTACCTGATGAAAATTGTCTCGTTTGTTTTTTGGAATTTTCAACCTCTCTCGATTGGGAAGTTGTACTTTCTAACCCACCCATTAAAACTGCTATTGCTGTTAACAAGGTAGTACTCATCATTTCTAGAAAAGCCATGTACTCCTATCTATTAAATGAACCTTTTATACCATTTGGTGTCAATTATCCTTAATTTTTCCTCCTGATATTCACCATCCTTTTATAACCTGTTTAAAGTGATTGTCCCCATTACTTGGGGGAAAATTATTCATATCGATATTTACCATTTTATTTATTTTGTGACTGTTGATTACTTAACCTTGATTGTTTGGTGTTTCTAGATATCTCGAAGAGTAATGAAACCTTCACCTTCATGAAATTTTCCCTAACCCACAGATTAATAATTAATGCTACTATTGTTGCTGTCAAGGTAGTACATTTGGTCATTTTCATCTCAAAACTGGATGAAAAATCTACTGCATTGTTGTTGCTGTGTTTTAAAATTTTGCATTATGTGAAGAAATATCCATTAGTCTCTTAGGTTCTTTAAAATCCCTCAGTCCTATACTAAAATCGCTCAGAGGTGTCTTTGTGCCTTGTGAGGGTCATATTTGTGATTTTTTTCTAGTTGCAATCTTACTACAAAACAAAGTGGCATATCCCTTGTTGAGAACTTTGTTCTGCGTTAATATGACTTTTGAGATGAGAACTAAATTCTAGATGTTATGGGATGCTTAATCTATTTGATTTTCAAAATGAAAAGCATTAAAAATGTGTTATTGTGTTTTTGAAAGAACTTCTTATCACACATTCACTTCATTGGGCACTTCTCTTTTGTTGTTTTTGTGAGAAGCGTGGAGCACAAGTCGCCTTATAGTAATGGCTTCCATCTGTCTAAAAATAATTATTCATATTCAGATCTCTTTAAGATTGATGTAAGTTTGTTTGAAGTCATTCAGGTAGTATTTGTAGTCCCATGGGATCCATGCTCCCATAAATTAAACATTTGTATTTCTACTATTCTAGTATTATGAAACCTATTAGAAATGTCTATTTGTTTTATGCTGCTTTATGATTTCATAATTTAAGTAATTGTATTTGCTACATGCTTAATTTTTGCAGTCTATTCGGAATTTTCAAATATGACAAGATGATGTTGATGATCCAGATAATTACACTAGCAGCAGTCAAGACGAGAGTAATGGAAGCAAAGGTTCCATAAATATGATGTTGACTTGTTACTTTTAATTATAGAAATATATTAGGTTATGTTTGGGATTACTTTGTTTTTTCCCATCATAAGTAGGTAGAGATCATTGTATTAAATTTATTTACTTGCTTGTTTAACAATGGTGTAGCAGTGGCTGGTTTGGGATTATTTGATTAACATCTCTGATCATCTTGCTTTGTTTATTTTGACATCAATTATGAAGATGATGATGACTTTGATAATCATATATCAAAGGCAAATTATCAGAACATGCTTTAGGAACATGCACTGAAGTTCAAGAAAACCAATAAGTTGAAAGCAACAGCAACTGCTGCTGCCCGCATAGGTCCCTCCCCTGCAAAGCATAATTCAAATGGGAAGAGTCGAAAATTAAGTCACAAATCTCAGGTAGTTCCAAAAGATGAGAGGTCTCCATACGGATTAGAAGTTCCTACTTTGGTAGGTCCTCATATAGGTGATTTTGTTCATAATTTGGGCAGTTGCAACCAACTTGACATTGCTACTGAACATGGTCCTCATGCATCAACATCTGGTTTATTGGATATGGAAAAGGGAGTTACTTTTACAAGTCCACATTTTTAAAACAAATTAGCACCATCTCTTAACTTGCCAAACTTTACAAATGTTTAAATTGAGGAGATTTTTTTGAACGGTAGGCTAGATTTGAGATCTTTGTCTTCTAGATGGTTGCTGATAAAAGACTTAAACGTAAGAACTGTGCTATAATGGGAGAACCTTCAACAAAGTATGAGTCTCTTCAGGGCAGGTTGAAAGCACTATCATCATGCAACTCAAGCCAAACTTTTATGTCTACAAGTATTTGATTTTGATTTGGATGATTAGGACTTTAAGCCAATTAAGTTGGTGCATTTATTGCAATCTCAATTTCTCACAATTGCATAACTTGACTAGTACATAATTACTTGAATTGATGAGTAAATAATGTTTATAATTTTAAAGAAATATTGAATGTGAGTTATTTGAAGAAAATAATGATATCTTGGTTTTCTTAAAGAAATATGTATAAGATTGCTAAGTAGTGCTTTGTTAACAGGCTGAAATCAGGAAAATGAAGGAGCGGGAAGTAGTTGAAGCTTTGAAGCCTGAGGAAGAGCTTAGAGAAGTGAAAAGACAACAACAAAAGCTATATTTGTTACTTTCACATACATGGCTTTACAGTCATTTATGTAGAATAAAATGGCTTCTCAGCCTACTGAATATTCAATGCTAGCTACTGGATCCTCTACTACTGAAGCAGATTCGGTTCAAAACATTGATGATGCAAAACCAATGGAGGAAGAAGATCCAGAAGAAACTACATTTAAGGAATAAGCCATTAGAGTTGCAAAGGATGCAGCCTTTGAACATAAAAAAAAATAGTGCATTTGATGATGAGTGTTTAAAGTTTCATGGAGCTGATAGATTGACACTTGATGGCATGGATGAAGCTTTTGGTAACATGGGTTTTCTCAACCTGTAAGCTTTCAGATGATAAAGCTCCAACCTATCACTTAAATAATTTTGTTAAGTGCCTCTTTGCATTGTTGTGTTTGTGATGCCCTTTGGAATCTAAAATGCCTTGGTCATCTTGTCCTTTGTAGTTCATCAATGCCTCTCACCTCATTGGTGCAAACCCCAAAAATGTTTCGAGGTGATCTGAAAGAGTACCAACTTAAGGGTCTTCAATGGCTTGCAAATTGTTATGAACACGTGACTACTTTTAAGATGATGTTTCCAAATTAAGTATTTATTATTTTGGGATTCTTTCTTTTAGTGTGTAATTCTATTTAGTACATGTAGGGACTGAATGGAATCCTAGCTGGTGAAATGGGTTTGGGAAAGAATATTCAAGTGATGGCATTATTAACTCATTTAGATGAGGTACCTAATTTCTATTATGATAATATTTTCTACCTTCTAAATTGTTTTCTTTCTTGTTTATAACATATCAAGCTTTTGGCCATTAATTTGTTCAGTGCTTGGCTATGTTCATATGCACTTTTCATCATTTTATTTTCCGAAGTCATTCTTTTTTCCTTTGACAGGAAAATAATGGGGACCATTTCTTTTGGTTGCACTTACCTCTATATGAATAACTGGACCAAGGAAATTCAAAGGTTCTATCCCATGTTGCATTATCTTCCTTACTGGGTAATGATCGAATAGATACTTAGAAAAAATATAAATCCTAAATGAATGTATCGACGGTAGTACTTGTCACCTTTCATGTTCTTCACATGGCTGAATTCCAATCCATATATTTCATATGACTCCATAAAACATGTTTTCTTTTGACAGCTTTCTTTTTGTGACAATAAACATCTTAGATTTACTTGAGTATGTTTATGTCCCAAATATTTCAAGGAATTGTCTAATATATGTAAAATGTGACATTGATTCAACATGGAGAATCCAAAATCCTTGCAAGTCCTTGTCATCATATGATAAGGCTACTAATTCTAGAAATATAATTTAGAGACTCTGTATCTGATGTATTAAAGACTAATATGATCATCTTGGATCGCAGATTCATGTAGTTTCATTTTCTTTGTCACCATTTGTTAAGAAGGAACTGTAGTCTTTAGGGTTTAGGGTTCTAACCTTTAGGACTATAGGGTTTTGGAAGTCCTTCCATTAAAAAACAAAATTTTGAGGGATCAATGAGTCAATAAAGCGCTTGACGTTTTTGGATATGTTTCAAAATTTCAAGATCCACTTCATTTTTCGTGGGATGTGTTTCATAGGCTCAGGTTCCATTTCCTTCTCCAGGGGATCTGCTTCCATGGTGGATTCTAGGTGGATCTTGGTGGATTCTAGGTGGATCTTGGTGGATTTGGATCAGAGCCACATATCCTACACACAAGGGTGGCACATCTGGTGGTAGACCCGCAAAGTTATTTCATTTTCATTTTGATCATGATATTAGAATGAAATTTTTGACATGTTGTTTCCTATCCACTTTACAAACATAGACATATCTCCCATTGTCTGATACTCTTTGTTAATGGTTTTAAGGCATTAGGAATTTTATTTCCCCTCGTATCTAATGCATGTTACATGAAACATACCCATTTTGCTTTGTTAGGAAAAAACTATAGCCAAAACTCTATGTATTCCCCATCGATGTGCACTTTTCAACTACATGCTTAATTGTCTAGCCTCCCTATCCATGTGCATTTTTCAACTACAGGTTTAATTGTCTAGCCGCCTTTATAAATTTCTTTCAAGATTTTTTAGTGTCATGTTGTCAAATTATCATAGTGTCCACACCACTCAGTAAATGGGCTGGAAAAATTTTAGACTACAAGTTGAGAGTTCCTTAAGTTATTGGGCATGGTTTTAGGGTTTTTGATGTTAATATTGAGTGTCTAGCCATGTTTTGGACATCATGTAGAACCTTGATGTGGCTGTCCATTGTTGAGAGGAAAAAAGGTAAAAAAAGATCTCTATTTGTCAATTGAAGTTAGCAATATTTGTGTAGATATACTCTGAGTTTTATCAAGTGTTTGGTGTTTTTGATTTTGCTTTTGAAAAATAGTCTAGTGTCAAGTAGTGAGTGTTTATCCATGTTTTGGACATCATGTAGATCCTTGACGTGATTGTCCATTGTTGAGAGGAAAAATGTCAAAGGCTTCAGTGACAAACTAGTGTTAATTTAGGAAACGAATGTGATCTCTGTGGTGTTGATCATTGTGGGTGAAGTAATGTGCATTTACAATATACATAGAAATAAACAAGGTGCCTTGTAGAATGCATGTGGGGTATCATGTCAATATACTAGGTAGAAATATAAAGGGGTATAAAAATTGTAAAGGAAACGTGCAATATGTAATGAAAATAGGGGTTTTTTAAATTGGGAAGGAAAATTGGGAGAGGGTTAAAAAAAAGGATTTCGAGAGGTATTTTCTAATATTTTTTAAAAATAGGGGTATTGTTTCCGCACCCCTGAATCCGCCTGTGGAAGGTTAAAGGAGGAAGACGGGAGGCATAAAGAGGAAAAATAAATAGAAAAAGGTAAAGGTAAGATATTTCAGGGTTTCTGCTACCTGGAGTCTGCTATGAAAAGCAAAATGTGGAAAGGGAAGAAACGACTGTGTCATATTTAGGGTTTCTGCTACATGAAGTCCACCGCAGAAAGAAAAATGTGGATATCAAAAAGTGGACAAATAATGAGGTCGTATTTTGGGTTTTCGCTACCTAGAGCCCGTCGTGGAAAGCAGAAGGAGGAAAGCTGAAAGGTGAAAAGAACATTGGCAAAATTAAAAGTTTCAACTACTGCAAGCCTCATTAAGGAATGTGGAAGGCGGAAAGGTCATGTTAAGTGTGGAAGGGACTTTTCTAGCTATGGAAAGAATATGTTAGCATAGGAACGACTGTTACATAAGCATTTAAGCTCCAGAATGAATGTTAAAGGATGTTACATGACACATGACTGTGTTTTAAGAGAAAGGAGTACTTTTTTTAAGGTGTATGAGTATATGACACCTAGGCTACTTGAAATCCATCCATTAGTGGCATGAAAATATCAAGCAGAATAAGGTCATATTTTTCCTTCACAACAATAAATAAGTATAGGAATTTTTCCCTTTAATTATCATATGAAGTCTCTTTACTTATGACAAGTGTAATTTACAAAAAGTAAATATGAGTAAAGAATTGACCTGTTTACAAATTACCAAACCTAGTCCTATGCCCCAATAATTTCTGGTTTGTCCATCACTAACATGGGTGAATTCACCAAATAAAATTGTGAATGCATATAATTAACAAGAATATATTCTTACCCCTCAACATATAGATTCAACATGCAGTGTCTTCCCCACCCCTTTTTTCTTTTGGCAAGGGGTTGCAGGTAAGTGATTTTTGTAGCATCTAGGGTGTTGCGCATACTCACGAGGCACCGTGCAAGGCAAAGATAGCGCGACAGACAGAAAATAGTACACTTTATATATTTTTATGTCATTTTTTGTACTCATTGACCATTTCTTCCGAATTTTGGTCCTTAATGGTTAAATTAGTTAGAAGTTTGTTAGGAGTTAGTTAGAAGTGGACCATGAATGTAAAGGTTCAAGCCTATAAATTGAAGTAGAATTGTGAATTTAATCATCATTGGAGATCATATAGAGATAGAGGCATGTGTGGAGAGATATGGATGTATGAGATCTAGATCAAAACATCTTTTTAGTAGTATGAAATGACGGGTTTTTCTTTGAATCATTGTCATCTTTCATATTTTTCTGCTTTCATGTCACTACAATGTTGATGATGAATTCCAAGTAGGTATGCAATATGCATGAATGATGCGATGCTTTCTGTTTGTGAATACTGCCATCTTTTAAATAGATTTAGCACTGGTAGATCTATTAATGATCCAAAAGGATATTGGTGTCCACCCACCTATTCCTCTTGGACCCCCACCATTGTTTCTTTCAATTTTCCAGTTTCCTTAATTATAGCACAATTTACTATTTTTGGCAGTTTTGGGGTCTGAAACTTCCGTAGCCGTTTTGAGGCCCTAAACGACGTTTTTTTTGGCATCGAATGGTTGGGCAAATATGATTCCGTTCCAAACTTGATATTTGTTGTTTATAGATGTAGTCCTTAAACAAATATTTCTAATGATATATCATGTGTCTCAAATGGAGGTAGTACGCTAAAGTTAAGACCCCGGGAAATTGATGTAACAAGTTACCCAACGGGGCCCACATTAAGGCATTTCACCTCCCAGGGTTAGGTTTTTGGATGTGTAGGGTTTCCATTGTTTCTCAATAATATATAGGCCTTCAAGCCTCATTTTAACATAGAGTTCAGAGGAATGTAGCTGCCACATCGCTTCTCAGAGATAAGCTACCAACACTCTAGCTAGTTTATTTCCATTATGTATGTAAGCAAGTTTCAGTTATTGATTAATGAAATGAAGTGTTATTTCCACTGCATATTTGTTTCTATGATTATTTGTGTATCCTGTTGCATTCCTGCATAAATCTAGATCAGTGGTATCAGAGCAATCTGTTCTTTCTCGATCCTTCTTTGCATGTCCCCAATGAGCACGGGGTATAAAGAGTTAGGAATCGATCTGGTTGAACCTTTGCAAGATCAACCTCGCAAATCCTGATGGCCACCCATGGGGGATGAAAATAAAGACGAGGGCGAAGAATATCCTATCAAAATTTTGCTTGAGGAGGCCCTTTGAAAACAGAGGAACGCAATGATGGATAACTTTGCCTAGATCCTTCAACGACTTCCCACTGGCAGTGCATTTGCATCTAGCAGCCACTCTGGAGGTGAAACCCATTTTAAGGTACAAGTAAACTTTGAAATTCCCATATTTGATGGTCGAATAGATGCAAAAGTTGTAGATAAATGGTTAAATCTATTAGAAGGATATTTCTCGGTTCATGACTTTTCTGACCGAAAAAAGATTACTTTTTCTCTACTCAAATCTGCCCGCCATGTCAAGGACTGGTTGGAAACCTACTATGAGAGAAAGGATGAGGAGGAACCCTATTTGTTCTCGGCCGTACCCACTTGGAATTCTTTCCGAGATTCCATAAAGGGACAATATTATCCGGTGGGGAGATATGAGGACAAGTACATCGAATGGACTACGCTGCAGTAGCAAAGAGATCAAGATGTGCATGATCTAATGAATCTGTTCCATACCCTGCACACCAAGTTGGGTATAAAATATTTAGAGAAACATTTGGTGCTGAAGTACCACAGTTGTCTACACAGATACATTTAGGAGGAAATGGAGTTCCTCAACATCTTCTCCCTTGGCACGACATATCGGTACACTTCCAAAATTGAGAAAAAATTCAAACAGAAAAAGTGAGACTTTGGATCTGCAAATCAGATGCAAGGCAAAGGTGCCCCCAAACCGCAGAACCAAGGACACAACCAAGGCATGGCGACTCAAAAAAAAATTCCAAAGCCACAAAAAAATAGCAACACTACAAAGCCGAAGAAGGAAGCGGGAAAGTGGTGTGAGTTCCATAAGATCGCCACTCACAACACAAGTGAGTGTCGGGCTAAGTAGTCACTAGTGGTGGAGATAAAGGCTTCTCAATCAGATGCATACTCTAATACTGAATCAGAACCCGAGAAGGGTAATGATAGAGGGAAGAATATTATCGATGCAGAGCCCAACGCCACTGTTGCCACCACGAAGATCCAAAAGGAGGAACCAGAAGATTCAGAGGAGGAGGAGCGTATTTTCCACTCCTAGATATGGGTAAAGGGTTCCTCGCTACAGTTTATTGCCAACAGTGGGAGCCAAAAGAACCTGATTTCAGCAGAGGTCGTGAAGCAGTTGGGTTTGCTGACCATAGCACACCTACATCCATACACCATCAAGTGGATTCACCAAGGACAAGGTCTCCGCATCAGCCAGCAGTGCCAACTTCCCTATAGCATGAAGCCCTTCATCGATGAGGTATTATGTGATATTGATCCTCTTGATGTTTGTGATATATTATTAGGTCAACCATACTTATGGAAGCAACATGATGTGTATGAGTCCTTGCCTCATGATGTTATTATTACATTGGGAAATAATTTGTACAGAATACCAGAGGTACCATCCCCTGCCGCTATCTCTTTGGTTACTACAAAACAATGCAGTAAGCTCATTTCCAAAACTAGGATGTTTGTTTTCTTGATGATCCGCCCTCAGGGTAAGAAGAAGATCATTTCCACAACCTCCAGATAGGGCCCCTCCACACGACAACAACAAATGGACAAGGTCGTGGAGGAGTACTGGGACATATTCACCTCACCCATCGGGGTGCCTTTCCACTTTCAGGTCACGCACCCCATTGATCTGACCCCAGGTGTTCCATTGCCCAATGGACCGATCTATCATCATTCTATTCTGGATAATGATAAAATCAAGAGGCAAATTCAGGAGCTACTACAAAAAGGTCACATCTGGCCAATTTCATCACCTTGTGGGAGCCCGATTGTGTTGGTACAGAAGAAGGATGGGACTTGGAGAATCTATGTTGACTATCAGGAACAAGATCACTATCTGGAATAGGTACCCGATCCCATGGATTGATGACCCCCTGGACCAGCTTAAAGGGGTGAAATATTTTAGAAAGATCGACTTAAAGTCTGGGTATCACCAGGTACCGATCGAACCGACCAATGTGTGGAATACTACCTTCAAATCCAAGGAAGGCCTTTTCAAATGGTTGGTCATGCCTTTCTGGCGGATGAATGCTCTTGCAACCTTCATGAGACTGATGGATGACATCTTACAACCATTCACCAACTCATTTGTAGTAGTGTACTTGGATGACATCCTGATCTTTAGCTAGACTTGGGAAGAGCACCTCCACCACATCTGACAAGTCCTCCAAACATTGCAGCAGCACAAGTTGTGTGCCAATTTGGACAAGTGCACTTTTGGCATGACCCAGGTTTAGTATCTGGGATACATTATTGATGACTATGGGGTACATGTGGATCCAACCAAGATCCAAGTCATTCGGTATTGGCCAGCCCCAACTACTCTAATAGAGCTTCATAGCTTTCTGGGCCTTGATAATTTCTACTGCGGGTTAGTGTTGGGATTCTCTCATATCACTTGGCCCTTGAGTCAAGTCACCAAGGGAGGAGTGAAAGAAAAATTATTTTGGTCAGAAACTCAACAGAAGGCATTTGCAGAATTGAAACATCGCCTATGTTGTGCCCCGGTGCTCACATTACTAGACTTGCAACAACCATTTGAGATCGAGACAGATGCCTCTGACTATGTTATTGGGGAATTCCTTACTCAACAAGGGAATCTAGTGTCATATCACAATGAGACACTATCCACAAATATCCCACTTATGACAAAGAGATGTATTCCATTGTACAGGCTTTCCAACAATGGAAGCATTACATTTTGGGGAAGGAAGCGGTCATCCACACAAATCACTGACCCCTATAGTTCATGCAGACACAAGGGAAATTATATAATGATCAACATCAAAAGTGGTCCACATATCTACAATAGTTTCATTTGAACATCAAGTATAGGAAGGGAAGCACCAATAATGTTGCAGACTGCCTCAGTCAACCATTGGTCGTGAGGATAATGATCATGCTCAACTCTTGTGGGCACGAGAATTACGATTGGTCACTTCTCTGCAAGAGTGATCCAAAATTCAGCCACACATACTAGACACTCTTGGAGGGAAACCAAGTTCCAAAATTTCACCTCCAGGATGTACTACTATGTCACATGGGACACCTTTGTGTTCCTTCAAGTGAGCATGCCAAGAGGATTTGGGGAAGCACACGACAGTTGGGTCGCTGGGCATTTCGAGGTCAAGAAAATAGTACTAGTACTACAAAAGTATCTTTATTGGTCAAACCTTCGAAAAGACGTCAGGAAGCACATTCGATCCTGCACTGCCTGCGTCATTGCCCAACCATCCATCAAGAAGCAAGGCCTTTATACTCTATTGCCTACCCCTAGTCGACCTTGGGAATCCATATCCATGGATTACATTTCAGTCCTTCCTTCTACAAAGCACAGCAATGACTTTGTATTTGTGGTCATTGACAGATTCTCAAAGATGGCCATAATGGCAGCCTGCAAGAAGAATATCATAGCAGAAGCCACTGCTAAACTCCTCTTTGAACGAGTGTGGGTACACTTTGGGATACCATAGTCTATAATATTAGACTAGGACAACAGGTTCCTTAGTACATTATGTTCTAGCCTATGGTCAATGCTAGACACCAAGCTCATAAAGTCCACAGCTTTCCATCCCCATACTGATGGCCAGACAAAGGTCATCAACGGGATGATCGTACACATTTTGTGCATGTACAACTCAATGCATCCATGCACACGAAATGAGAGCCTCCGCTATGTACAACACAGCTATAACTAGGCCCTCCATAGCTCAACCAACCACAGCCCCTTTCAGGTGGGCTTGGGATTCTAGCCACTATGTCCCATTGATGTAGCCATGCCATTTGCAGCTACTCAGGCTGATTCAACTCATATCTAGTCTGAAGTTTCCAAGGAAAACAACTTCATTGAGCACATTCAACACATTTTCCAATAGTTTCATGATATATTGGATAGATCCAATGCTAAGTACAAGCAGCGACATGATCAGCATCAGGTGCAACACAACTTCTAGGTGGGAGACAAAGTGTGGCTACATTTGAAGAAGCAGCGGCTCGCTGGACCCCATCGCAAGATTTTCCCACTCTGATATGGGCCATACACCATCAATAACGCTATCGAGGAAAATTCCTTCAAGCTCAATATTCCACCATCCCTTGGTCTGTACCCAGTGTTTAATGTGAACCACCTTCGGCCCTACTTTCCACCTTTACTGGACACATCAGACGTGGCAGAACAACTCACACCAACAGTGTTAAACCCCGACTGCATGGAAAAAGGCATAGCTAATCATATTATGGACACACAGATCAAGAACACCCACTAGTAGAAGATCTAGCTATATCGAGTTGTCAAAGCAGGCCAACTCCTTCACCAGGGAAAGTGGCTCACCAGGGACCAAGTTCAACAGAAGTTTCCTCATCTCATGGAGGAACTCAACGCAATGGGGACCATTCCTTCCTAATGGGGGAGGAAATATCCAGGAGGATATTGGTGGCCAACCACCTATTCCTCTTGGACCCCCACTATTGTTTCTTTCAGTTTTCCAGTTTCCTTAATTATAGCACAATTTACTATTTTTGGCAGTTTTCGGGTCCTAAACTTTCATAGCCATTTTGAGGCCCTAAACGACATATTTTTGGCATCGAATGGTCAGGATATGAGTCCATTCTAGACTTGATATTCATTGTTTATGGATGTATTCCTTAAACAGATCTTTCTAACGATATATCATGCGCGTCAAATAGAGGTAGTATGCTAAAGTTACAACCCTGGGAAATTGATGTACCAAGTTACCCAACAGGGCCTAGATTAAGGAGTTTCACCTCCTAGGGTTAGGTTTTTGGATGTGTAGGGTTTCCATTGTTTCTGAATAATATATAGGCCTTCGAGCCTCGTTGTAACACAGAGTTCGGAGGCATGTAGCCACCACATCTCTTCTCAAAGATAAGCTACCAGTACTCTAGCTAGTTTATTTCCATTCTGTATATAAACAAGTTTCAGCTATTGATTAATTAAATGAAGGGTTATTTCCAATGCATATTTGTTTCTATGGTTATTTGTGTATTATGTTGTGTTCATGCATATATCTGGATCAGTTATAGTCATGCATGAATGTTGCGACGTGTGAATGCATACGTTCAAAAGAACCAATCTAGTGCATGAAATAGATAAATTACGGATTCCCTAATCCCCCTCTATACTGCGAAAACTTGGTTCTTTCATCTCTCCCTCAAACATCTCGGGTGATACTTCATCTACTTTGTGGGTGTTTCTAGATGGGGTAAAACCTATCTAGGCCAGTGCTCAGGGAGATTGCGCTAGTTGGGTGTCAACAAAGAGAGAACCCATGTCGAATGAGCTTTGTTGGTAGGTTTTTTTCCAATAGTTGCACACCTTCTATACTAACAGTATTAATCATTAATTTTTGTAATATAATATGTTGGTTTATCATCCATTGAATTCCCATATAATGTATGATCTTAAAAGCCACCAATGTGGGATAAGTATGCATTCTCTCATGGTATAACACTCAGTAATGGTAAATATTATCTTCTATTATCTTATATATTAGGTGGGAAGCTTTAAAAGAACATAATGAGATTATGGTTGGAATCAATGCTCATATTTAAAGTGATCTAATCACATTCTCTACATTATTTAAAAAAAATCCATATAGAAACACCACTTATTCAATGGAGTGATCTAATGACATGACAATTTTTCCCAGTGCCAATCATCACGTCGGCTCTCTGACCCCATCTAGGCTTTCCTCTCTGTCACCGGTCCCCGTTCACCTACCATCCTCGCTGCCCCATTCGTCCCCTTTCCATTTCCATCAACTTCCATCATCGTCTCCCTCTGTTCGTTGCTGTCCATTCATTTAATTAGTCATCCACCTGATGATCTCAAATTCAAACCTCGATCCCGTGCGATGATCTCCCTTGCCTCTTCTCTCTAGTTTGATGTGTAATGGTATTTACAAATCTCTGCACAGCATTTCTATCAGTGCAATTTTCATTCCAATTTGTAGTAGCTCATCTAGCTTGAAATTCAGTCAGTCCTTCTGCCACACACGCAGGTCGTCCATGGTTCCTTCTGCCTCACATTCATTCACTTAAACGATTATATACCATTTTGAACCAAATATCCTTCTGAGGTAACAAATCATAGTGCATAAATCCTCCGAAGATATTCTAGTGGTTATTGGAATGCAAGAGTGAAAATCAAAGTCTAGAAAGGATGCATGATAAAATAATTCAAGGAACAGTTCTTTAGATGAATCCATATTTCCTACGATCTACCTATGAATGGGATGCTAAGGAATAGTACAAGAAAATGATGGGGAATTCCTTTGTAAACTTTGGGTAAGGTTTTTCATCAGGGTTGAAACCTAAGATAATTTTCATAAGTTTTATGCATCTAGCTAGATATGTCACTAGATTGAGAAATTAGACTTTCGACTCGTTGGAATGATGTCAAGTTTCAAAAGAAGCCAACTATGTTTGTTCGTGAACATTTGAATTGCTCAAATCATTCATCATAGAAACATATTTTGGAATGCATTTATACTCTAAAGAGTGGAAAGTCCTCAACTTGGTTCATTTTTTATAATTTTGGAAGAAATTTGTTTGACCCAAAATATTCATGACAACATTCTTAGTAAATTACACCGTGCTTTGGACATTTAACATGATCCTAGAAACATATTCTTAACAGGAGGTTTGTACGAGCGGAGAGGGGAAATTCTGTGGATTTTCCTACAAGAAAGAGTATATACTATAGACATGAAAACTCTTCCTATCTAACTACTGGTGTAAGAATTTCCAGCAGTTTGGACAATTATGATAATTGCTTTATATTGCTAAACTAGAAAAATCACTAATGTATTCCATTTATTGTTCAAAGTTCAAAGTATCTAAAAGAATTATGAGGACAATAATGAATTTGTGCAGGTAGGTATGTTAGTTCCATTCTTTTGGCGCAAACTTTCAAATTCTAAATTTAGTTAAATAGGGACATGGGAGTGTGAAATTCTGAATGATACTAGGAGGGTTCAAGAATGGCATTTAGGAAATCTAGTGCAACGTGAATTAACATTTCAAGAAGGATAGTAAAATATTTTGACAGAGAATCTAGTGGATTGACAAGAAATGCCATACATATTCAGCACATAAGTACAACATTGTGAGATAGAAGAGCAGTTTTATAAAATATTGGCAAACCATGTGCTGGTGAAGATGAGAATGCCTCTAGATTAATATTTTAAACAAACAATTTGCAAATAAGAAAAGTAATTGTACCAGGAAGATCAATGACTTGGGAAGAAAGGGAAAGATCTTTGTAGGAAATTTTCATTTGGAGAGTTGTTTTAGATCAAAGTAAAATAAGCAGAAGGTGGCAGCTAAGAATTTTAAAGCAAATCAGAAGGTGGCGGAAGGATGATATACAATCATACAAGAAATCGTATCTATGAGTAATGCTATATCAAGCACATAGAAAAGATGATATTAACCCTACTACCTATATCTGGAGTCTAGTTGTATTAAGTTACCAGCTGTATGAGTAAGGATAAAAAAGTAAGAGATTGGAGGTATTGCATTCTAAAGTTGAAATAGCTCATCAGGTAGGTGTTACTGCCTAAAGCATCACTCAACTAATGAATCCCCGAATCACAATTTCAACGTTGAGGGAACTAAGAGGGGTTGTCCATTGTCTAGCGCAACAATTCCATCTCGCACTTTAGGCCATCTCTCCTCCAACACAAGGGGGTTATCCTTATTATAGGATCACTAAATCTATACACTAGAGGCTCACAGTGATATTAAGAGTTAGCTTTAGCAAAACAGAAATTGTAGCATAGGAAAATAAAGTGATGGAGGACCAACACTAGTGGCTATCCAAGTTGGGCAAATGGATTCAATAAAGGAAACCAAGAGGGATGAAAATAGACGAAAGTTTTGGGATGGGGGTGAGAACTGTTGTTACAACATGAAAAATCTCACCTATGAATGAAAAATAGGATTGCTAGAAATCAAAATTCTAGGTACTGAAAAAGGTGCTCTACTTGTGCACAAATTCCTTATCATAGATTGCTTTGAAGCCATCATATTCGAAACTTATGCATATGGAGTAAATTCATTCTAAAAATATTTTTTAGCAAAAAAATGAGCTTCAAGTTCTAACATTACATCTATTACATTCATTCCATGTAATAAGTAATGTCACCCATTGGTTAAATTTAGATGGAATCTAAGATAAAATGACAATCGAAGATTGTAAATGGTTACAATAGAATTTCATCCCCCATACAAAATCCATCCCTAAAAAGACAAAAAAAAAAAACCATGGTTTATGAGACAAACAACTATCCATCATCTGCATAAAATGAGCACTCGTTGTTAACATTCTTCACTTTCTGTAGACTAGCCTTGCATTCATAACAGTGACAAAATATTCCCTAGTAAGGCACATTTCCACAATGCCACCGAGAAAAGAAGGACGATGCCTCTGTTGTTTCCATCCTCTCACAATAGTCCTCTTTGTATATTTCTTAATATCCTTCTCAAAACTTTGTTGGCTCTAAAATATGCAAAGCATTCCAACCCTCCTCTCTCCTTCCTTTCAACTCAATTCCCATATCCATCCAATGAATATGTTTCAAATCCATCTTTACCTCTCACCTTGAAGGACCTTGACCTAACCAATTCATCATCTCTTGTATATTCCATTCCCTCAATCTCTCAATACCTGCATCCAAATCAAGGCAGTCTCGGGACTCTCTCTGTTATAACTTATAACGTGTACTCAGAATACAAAATGAAATAACTTGTACTCCTTAACTATTCAGATAAAATGTGTTATATATTTCTAAATTTTCAAAGATTGGGTTTAAAATATTTGTGGATTGGTTTCTCATATGACGTGTCTTCCATGATTCGATATGTAAAGAATCTCATCATTTTTCTCATTAATAATGGGGGGTACACTATAGAGGTTGAAATTCATGATGGACCATACAATCTCATAAAAAATTGAAACTACACTGGTTTGGTAGATTCCCTCCATAATGGTGAAGGAAAATGTTGGACTGTGAAGGTATTTTTTATTATATATTCACAGCATGGCCAACCTGTTTACACGGGATTCTTATTTTTTTTTGATAGCATAGTATTTGTGCATAAGGTATTGTGTTAGTATGGTGCTTGTCCTTTTTGCCATTTGTTGAGGACCACTTCTTAACCAACTGATTTTCCTTAAAAACTATATTATTGTAGACTTGAGGGGGGTTCCATTTTTATTGGCCAAAACTCAGTATCATTTTGGTATAATTTTTCTAGTTTAATCCCTCTTTCAAGTATCTATTGCACTGTTTACATTACAAACCAGTTTGTCAGTTGAGTTACAACTGTATTTTTGCTAAGGAACCTTCGTAGTTGTTACTTTCACTATTTGATTCTATGTTTCTCAACCAGTTGAGGGACTAGTGAAACAAGAAAATAACCTATGCTCGATAAGTCCATATAAGTTTGTGTTTGTTGAAATATCTTAAAAATGAGCTTAATCTAGTATTTGTTTTATCATTTAACAGCATTGCTTCTCTCTGTGCAGGTTAGAATAGAAGCAAAGGTGGTAGAGGCTATTAAAACTTCCTTAGGACCCAAAAAGCATTTCTTATGCTTCATTGAAGTTATTGCACACAAGAATGACACAAGCAAAGAAATGAAGGCTAGCAAATCCTTGGTAGTGAGGCTTTTAAAATATGAGAAAATGGGAACACTTTATGCATTTCATGTTTTTCCAGACATCTTGTAGGATCATATGTTTAATAACCCTATATATGAGATATCTGAATTTGATTTTCCTTAGATCTAAGGTTAAGGTGTGGTCATCCACGAGACACACATGATACGGCTACATTCTAGTTCCTAGGTAGCATGTTTAGTGTTAGACTTTTCAAGAGTAGTCTTAGCCCTTTTTTGCAACGAGTAAAATAACAAATAGTCCTGGTATTGGTTTTTAGATCTAGAATATCTTTAATTGGTGCCCCACTTTGAGTTGTATAGATTACGACAATTATCAAATAGTTGTTACTTTGTTACTGTGGTTTGATAAGGAACGAGGATATTCAATTTTGGTTGTGATCTAAACAAACATTTGTCATAGTGGTTTTGTATAAAATTTGATGTCAATGAATGAGGATGTTCAGTGCTGGTTGGTTCATATTAAATGATGCAATCAATTAGTAGTTACTCTATTATTGTGGCTTTTTATCAATCTTGATACCAAGGAGTGAGATGTTCAATGTTGGTTGGTCCATATAATTGATTTAATTAAACAATTGTCACTCTGTTTCAGTGTTTTTGGAACAAACTTAATATTAAGGAATGAGTGTTCAATGATGGTTTGGACATATAATTGATGTAATCAAACTGTTATTAATTTGTTATAATTGTTTTGTATGAAACTTGATATTAAGAAATGAGGTTGTTCAATGTTGGTCTGTTGTAGTCTAGTGGTATACCAGGGGGAGTTCACGACAATTTCCCAGTTTTGAATCCTATCGCTTGAATACTGCCTAGGGATTTCATACCTAGTATGGCCACTTGGATATTTCCTAGGGTTTTCATACCTTCTCTGGCAACATTGGATACTACCCAGGGGTTCGTACCTATTCCATCCAAAATGGGTTGGTTCTTGTGAGACCAAAAAAAAGAATGAAGATGTTTAATGACACAGGTTAGAAATTTTATTTCTACAAAGTGGGAGGAGTGCACCTTTTCTGCAGAAATGGTGAAACAATAATGGAGGCTTAGGGATCATATAGATAGGTTTGGAAGGGGGGGACTACCACAAAAGGATTAGAGACATGTGGAGATATAAACCCTGGAGATAGAAATAACAAGACTTAAATGTAAATAAATAGATGAACATAACAATATAATATGATGGGAAAGGAGGGAAGCAAAATAAAAGGATGAGTAAAAGGATAAGTTAAAGAGGAAAGCTAGATTTTTTGTAATTGCAAGTAGTCACTGAATTTAATTAGCACTAAATTGTGTATTGAGTGAATGATGTCTCAATGGATGCACATGTTCTTGATTGTATTCATCTTGATAATATCCATGATTTTTATTGATAGACCTATTAGAAATAAATGGACTCATACATTCTCTTGTGGGCCCATAATCACCATTATGTGAACCAGATGAGGAAGGAGGAGAGAAGGCTGCATCAATTCCCGGCTCCCTGAATGTCAGTGTTTTCACAAAACAAAACCATAATTTTATTAACTACAAAGAGTTCAAAATTACATTTTGTCCATACATGCCAATGCATTTATACTGATATAATAATCTAACATCAAACAAAACAAACCCAACAAGAGAACCATGTTAGGTCTCATATGGCCTTACAATAACTGATAAAAACTAGTTTATACATCAGGAAATAAGAAGTGTGAATAGCCCAAATATGCATAGAATATCTTAAGAAAGATGACCAACTAAATTGGTAGCATAGAGTCAATAAATCCCAGATGGAAGAGGTCCACACTGGTCCCAGAAAGGTGTATAGTGGTGCTACAAAAATGTGTCATTATCCTTCTCTACAATCCTTATGTCCCCAAAAACCACCTGCAATCCTTTTTTAGAAAGTAAATCTGCGTCTCTATTCTTCTCCTTGTAAATATGAGAATAGGAGAAAGAGTCAACTTTGGAGATCATATTAAGCACACAATTAAAAATTGTCTCTAACAAAGTGTCATGCATCTATGAGCTGTTTTGATGTCAAATTATGTGATTTATTCTAACTCTTATAATGCGAAAGAACTTGGCACTAGTTTACCTATTAGAGTTTTGTTTTTCTTGTTAAATGTTACTAATTTGAAAAAAATTAGGTTTGTTGGACATAAATTTATTTAGATAACTTTATTTTGTAGGTCTGTTTGCAAAGAAGTGTTTCTCTTAGGTCAATTTTGGTTCATCATGACAAGGTACCGTTATGAGGATTTGTGCACCAAGAATGGGTCTCGAGGCCTTGATCAAGGTTGAGGGAGGAAATCAAGGGACTTATATGCCAAATGAAGCTTCTTGGGCTCATGGGCCACGATGAAGGCCTTGAATCATCACACATCCTCTAGATGGGATCATTAACCTTTGAATGGGATATAGGTTCCATTAGAAGTTTTAGCACAATAGAGATTTGTCTAATGGCCTTGACCATGATAAGGGAGGAAAATAAGCATCGTGGACACAAAATGAAGATTCTATGTTTCATGGGCTATGGAAAAGGACTCAAAACACCACATAATACCTCTAGATCAAACCTTTGGCCTTTGAGTGGGATATGGGTTCCATTAGGACATTTTATACAACAATGATAGGTTTTAGGGATTTGACTATGCCAGGGGAGGAAATCAAGGGATTTGAAGCTTCTAGGGCTCATGGGCGATGAACCAGGTTTCAAACCACCATATAAGTGAAACAAGAAAGAGATCAAATTAACCAAATAGATCAACCAAATACCAAGAAGATATTGACAAAATATAAACTCAAGCATTTCCATTATGCCATCAAAATAGATGTCTTCACAAAGTTCCAGTAGGGGAAGAATTACCACAAATGAACCAAATAGATCAACCAGAAACCAAGAAGAAATTCACAAAATATAAACTCGAGCATTTCCATTATGCCATCAAATAGATGTCTTCACAAAGTTCCAACAGGGGCAGAATTACCACAATTGAGGTTGACGTCAATATTTTCATCCAAATGATGAGCAAACAACAAGATCCTAATATTCTTACATATAATACCTAGTAGATGGGTTCTGCAAGACAAATAAATCCAACTGGGGCAGAATTCCAGTCAAGGCAAATTTCCAAGCAAGGCAGAGATCTAGCTAGGCCAGAGTTCCCGTTGGGGCAGAGTTCCAGACGAGGTTGACTTCCAGGCGGGGCAGAGTTCTAGGCACGACAAAGTTCTAGCTAGGGATGGGTTTTAGCTGAGGAAAAGTTCCATTCGGGGCAGAGTTCTAACAGAGGCAGAGTTCCAGTCGAGGAAAATTTCCTTGTGCAACACAGTTCCAACCATGGCATAGTTCCAACCAGGGAAAAGATCCAAGAGGGGAATATTTCTTAGGGCTCAAAGGTCATGATAAGGTACCGTTGTGAGGATTTTTTCACCAAGAATTGGTCTAGAGGCCTTGATCAAGGTTGAGGGAGGAAATCAAGGGACTTATATGCCAAATGAATCTTATTCAGATCATGGGCCACGATGAAGGCCTTGAATCATCACACATCCTCAAGATGGTATCATTGACCTTTGAATGGGATATAGGTGGAATTAGAAGTTTTTTCATAATAGAGATTCATCTAAGGGCCTTTCCATGATGATAAGGGAGGAAAATAAGCATCGTGGACACAAAACGTAGCTTCTATGGTTCATGGGCTATGGACAAGAACTCAAAACACCACATAATACTTCAAGAGAAAACCTTTGGCCTTTGAGTGGGATGTGGTTTATATTAGGAAATTTTATACAACGATGATAGGTTTCAGGGCTTTGACCATCGTAGGGGAGGAAATCAAGGGCTATATGCTTTCATTGAAGGATCTAGGGTTAATGGGTCATGAACGAGGTTTCAAACCACCATATAAGTGAAACAAGAAAGATATCAACAAACCAAAAAGATCAACTAGTTACGAAGAAGAAATTGACAAAATGGAAACTCAAGCATTTCCATTATTCCATCAAATAGATGTCTTCACAAAGTTCCAGCCAGCGAAAAAAATACCACGATTGAGGTTGAGGTCAAGAATTTCATCCAAACGATGAGAAAAAAACAAGCACCTAATATTCTTGTGTATAATACCTAGTATATGGGTTTTGCAAGACAAAGAGATCTAGCCAGGGCAGTGTTTCAGCCAAGGCATAGTTCCAGCCGTGGCAGAGTTCTAGTCGGAGAGGAGTTCCAGCTGGGGCAGAGAATGGAAACACCAAACCGGGAACCCTACATGCATCAACTTGCTTAGTCACAGACCAAGAATGTGAGGAGACAACTAGGGTCCCTAGGCTACCTTATAGGTAGGGTATTTTTTAAGGATTCTAATATTATACTTAAGCATAGTATTCTAGGCAATTGTTTTTTATTGAAAAAAGCATGTTTATAGGTAGGTAAGTGAATATTAAATATGAAAAATAAAATTAACACTGAAATGTGAAAATTTTGGTGAATATTATGATAAAAAAACCTATTTTATTTAAATATAGGCGATATTAGACACTAAAAATGATCAAATAGTGAATTTTTTTTTTAAAAGAACCCAAAAAAATAGCCAATTGGTGAAATTTCACCCCTAAAAAATACCTTGCTTATAGGGCCTTACTCCACCCTAGTTAACTGAATATGGTACCATCCTACTTGATAATGGGTCTCACATCTACACGAACTTTAACTTGCACCATAGTGGCAAACATACAGATATTTTTTAAATATCAATAACTATACAACAGAATATAGGATAACATCTAACAATGCTTTCAAGATTTAAAAATTATGAGAAAAACTATGAAAAATATGGGTTTTAAAGTATTAAAATCTAATCAAATTCTAATCATTTCCATATTGAAAATAACTTGGATGGATCGGTGGGAAAAGAATGTTTTGAATCTTTGTACTACTATGGTAAGTTTCAGAAACAGATGAACCATGTCAAGGGTGAGCATTTAGAAATAAATGGTGCATGCCAAGGGAAAACATTCACACAAAAAAAACCATGGCAAACATACAGAGATTGGTAGAATATGAATGAACCTTCACCCTCCTTCCATGCAAAAATTGACTTGTATCATTCACCCTCCTTCCATGGAACTTTGTTAGACATTTAAAGGAGGGTTCCACATTTTATAGAGGGTGATATGAATAGTGTCATAGGTCAACACAATGGTATGTACAATAGAGTACAACACCCTTCCAAGCACAATGATAGTAATTAAAAAAAGGATCACTTATAGCCTAATCTTTATCACAAACAAATGACCATGAACATTCACATGAAGAGAAATATATTAGTAAACAAACAGAAATATATTAGTAAACTGTCTAATCTGAAATAATGCATACTTAGAAGAATAGGATAGGCAGTGGAAAACTCCATAGTTGCATGATTCATAGCATGGCAGTGTTCATTTTGCTCTATTGTTTCTTTGTTTGCTTCTTGTTATATGTTTCTCAAATCTGATTATAAAACCAACAAGTTGTTATTGTGTTAAACCTGAGACATACCCTTAACATCTACCAGCACTCCTAATGCACTCACGACCTTCAGATCTAAGCACTAAACTTACTAATATTAAAATCTGAATGTAATTTCATGATGGTATATATTAAAACTTAACACCCTAAGACTCTTAGTGACATTCATGCTTGAATTCCTAGGGATATATTAACCAGTTATCCCCATATATTAGTGCTTCACCATTAAAACCCCTAACAAAACCATTCAAGGGATTTGAAGCTTCTAGGGTTTGTGGGCCATGAACAAGGTTTCAAACCACCATATAAGTGAAACAAGAAAGAGATCCTGAACTTTATCGGAAGGAACTCTTCCCTCATAAGAACCCTACCCCGATTGGAACTCTTCCCCAGCTATAATTCTGCCTCGGCTAGAGGTAAGTATGTTTTTCTTGATATAGTAAATGAAGCTATATGTGGACCAATTTCTCTTCGATATAGAGGAACTAGAAATCTAGGACAACAAATGAATAGCAATATTTATGAGCTCTGGATCATCATCCCCATGCATCCTCCACCAACCGGGGTAGGGTTATAGTCGGGGCAGGGTTCTAACCGAGGGCAGGGTTCCAGCCAGGGCAGGGTTCCATCCGAGGCAGGGTTCCAGCTGAGATAGAGTTCTAGCTGGGGCAAAGTTTCATGAGAGGCAAATTTCTAGCTGGGGAAGAGTTCTAGTCGAGGAAAAGATCCAGGCGGGGAATAGTTCTTAGGGATAAAAGGTCATGACAAGGTACCATTGCAAGGATTTGTGCACCAATAATGGGTCTTGAGGCCTTGATCAAGGTTGAGGGAGAAAATCAAGGGACTTATATGCCAAATTAATATTCTTGGGCTCATGGGCTACGATGAAGGCCTTGAATCATCACACATCCTCTAGATGGGATCATTGACCTTTGAATGGGATATAGGTGGCATTAGAAGTATTGCACAATAGATATTTGTCTAAGGGCCTTTACCATGATAAGGGAGGAAAATAGGTCTCGTGGACACAAAATGAAGCTTCTATGGTTCATCGTCTATGGATCAGGATTCAAAACACAACATAATCCCTCTAGAGTAAACCTTTGTCCTTTGAGTGGGATATGGTTTCCATTAGGACATTTTATAGACCAATGATAGGTTTCAGGGATTTGACCATGCTAGGGGAGGAACTCAATGGCTTTGAATCTTCTAGGGTTCATGGACCATGAATGAGGTTTCAAACCACCATATAAGTGAAACAAGAAAGAGATCCCTTGAATTGTTCTTGTCTGTGCCTCATGCTTTAGGAAAGCAAGTCACCTATACTTACTCCATTTGGCTCTTACAGGAATCCTTAGGCCTCCTTGATACCCCTACTTGCATTAATGGTGGATCCTCCATGACCATTAAAAGAGGTAGTCACCCTTCTCCCTTACTTTTACTGAGAATCATTTTTCTCCACCAGCTGGAAAATCAAACCACTATTATAAATCAATTATGCCCTTCTTTTGTGCCTAATTATCTTAATCCTTGCATGGGGATGCATTCCACATGAATTATGGCAATGAAGGATTTCATATTTATACGCATGGGTGTTTAAATATCTCGGTGATGCATTGTGCAAATTATACTCCCCTGTGGGCTCCACTTGGTAGTATTTCTGCTTCCTTTTGTTCACCATACTCATTATTCTCACATACAAAATAGAGGACCATTTGGGAGATAAAAGTAACACAACATCCAAGCAAGATAAGGAGACACTAATTTTTTCTCTATATCTGTGTTCGAGGCATATAGTTTCCATGGATTGGTCATGGTATCATCACCATCTTTTACTTCAGATAACCATATAGTTTCTAGCCGAGTGTAGAGTTCCATTTGAAGTAGAGTTCTAGTAGGGAAAATTTCTAGCCATGGCAGAGTTCCAGCGGAGCAGAGTTCCAGCCGGTGTAGAGTTCCAGCGGGGCAGAGTTCCAACCAGCACAGAGTTCTAGCCAGGCAGAGTTCTAGCCAGGGAAAATTTCCAACTGAGGAAGATTTCCAACTGGGGCAGAGTTCCAAGTTAGGGTTCCAACTAGGGTAGGGTTCAAACCGAGACAGAGTTCCAGCCGGGGGAGGGTTTTAGTGGGGCAGAGTTCCAACCGGGGAAAATTTCCAACTGGGGTAGAGTCCCAATTGGGGCAGGGTTCCAACCAGGGAAAAGTTCCAACCAGGGCAGAGTTCCAACCGGGGCAGAGTTCCAATAGGGTCAGGGTTCCTGTGAGGGACAATGTGTCCCTTCTCTATTGTACTGTGGCTACCGTGTCCCTTTCTCTGCTAAACTGTGACTGTTGTAGCATGACTGTGGTTCCCTATCCTACCTGAGTTATGACTGTGTCAAACCCAAGATAATAGGTCAATGTTGGTGTTAAGTTTGCTAGAGGGAGCTATGACTTTGCCCCAGCTAGAACTCTGCCCTAGCTGGAACTCTACCCTAGTTGGAACTTTTCCTTAGCTGGAACTCTACCCTTGTTGGAACTATTCCCCGGCTAGAACTCCGCCCCAGCTAGAACTCTGTCTCAACTAAATTTCTTTGTCTTGCAGAACCCATATTCCAGGGTATTATACATAAGAAGATTAGAAGCTTATTGGTTTTTCATCATTTGGATGAAAATATAGACCTCAACCTCGATTTTTTCATTCCTACAAATCCCTTCAATGTGGCAATTGAAGCTTACAATGTCTAGAATATAACGATGTGCTTACATTCCTTTAAACACTTTGAATGCGGCGAGATTAAAATTATGGAAAGAGTGTTGGGAACTTGAGATCATCTTCTTACATATGGAAAGGGTTGTCTTCGTCAAACCATAGATGATAGGGCAATGGTGGTGTTAAGTTTGCTAGAGGGAGCTGTGACTTTTCCCTAGCTGGAACTCTGCCAAGCATGCATGCCCCAGTTGGAACTCTGCCCTTAGTTAGAACTATGCCCTAGGCTAGAACTCTGCTCTCGGCTGGAACTTTTCCCTGGTTGGAACTATGCCCTAGGCTGGAACTCTGCTCTTGGCTGGAACTCTGCCGTGGCTGGAACTCTGCTCTGGCTAGAACTTTTCCCTAGCTGGAACTGTGCCCTGGTTGGAACTCTTCCCTGGATGGAACTCTGTCCTGGATGGAACTCTTCCCTGGTTGGAACTCTACCCCAGCTGGAACTTTTCCCCAGCTAGAACTATACCCTAGCTGGAACTCTTCCCCAGTTGGAACATTTCCCTACTAGAACTCTACTCCAACATGAATTCTGCCCCGAATGGAACCTTGCCCCTAGTTAGAACTTCGCCTCCTTGAGAATCCAAATATCTAAATATTCGCTAGCTCAATACATTCGACAATGCATGAAATTTTGTCTGAAATGTCCAACAAAATTGTATGGCCTAATGTCATCACATATAGTGTAATTATTGATGGTCTTCGCAAAGAAGCCTAGTTTGAGGAGGGTATGAAACTTTTCCATGAAATGTCCAACAAAAAACATTTTCCCTAATGTTGTTGTGGTGATGAGGTCTTTGTGTTAGTGGCAATGAGGTCTTTATTCCTGTCAAAAGAAGCTATCTCCAAATGGATCGGGAACCACTTTAAGGAGTTTTTCCAAGTTGCTTCTCACATGGGGGTCTTGAGAATATCTTTGACTTCGTTTTTTATGGAATGCTCCACTCTAGAAGGGTTTCTTACACATTTGTCATGCCAAATCATTGGGACATCCCACATGTAGTGCTTCATTACACCTTCATGCATAATTTTATTTATGAAGCGGTCCACCTTTGAGAGCATCTATTGCATTTATGATANTGATAGAGATCACCCCTTGAGCATCATTTTGGAGGATCGTTAGACTTTACTTGGAAATTTTCCTCATTTATGGATGTCCCCCCCCCCTCCCCCCCCTTATTGGATGATTCTGTTGGGATTTGGAGTGTATGTGGCATAACCACCTCATTTCTTTATGCATTATTGAACTTTCCACCTTGATGAGTTAGTGGAAAAGGCTTTCTTTATTATCTCCTGGGATATATCTAACGATCTAATCTTATTGAAAAAGGTTTATTGACCCTATAACTCTATATAAGAATCTTTTCCCTTTGCTTTTGATCTTGTTGATGGGCTATTGAGACGCTTTTGTCTTTGCTTTTGATGTTGATGATGGGCTATTGATATGCTTTTCCCTTTTCTTTTGATGTTGCTGAATGGCTATTAAGAGTTACATTTATTTTGGAGATGTTTTGGAGATTTATGGAGACTATCTTGTTAAAGTGAGACAATAGTGCTTTTGAAATATAAACCTTGGGCATGGTGCTAAATCCTTCTCACAAAAAGATTGGTGCTTTGATCCATTTAATGTAAATTTGGTACATCGGAATAAATTTTATGGTTCTTTTTTCTCTTTCTTTTAGGATTTTGTATTGGTTTAAATATTTGCAAATTGAATTTTAGGAGTGAGTGCAGGCTTTATTACTTCCATTGCTAGAGTTTATGTCAAGTCACTTGCTAAAGGTGCAACTCTAGGGAGAGCCCTTTCATGGTGACATTTCTGCATTAGATTTCAGAATAAATAGGGTGCTTGTGGCATGTGTATGCAGCCCATTTCAGCCCCGTTATCTAAATAAAACAACTTTTTTAAATAGTGTTCATGACCCCATATGCCCCCAGACTTAAAAGGCACTAATCTCTCTCATCAACAAACCCAAAAAATTAAAATCTATTCATTTACTTTGAGTTTTATTGAAATTTGGAAACTAAAATTCTGCAAAATAATACTTTCTATTTCAAATCTCAAAGTCGAAGGTTTCACAACAGCATTCATCTTATTACTAAGCTTGATTTAACTAACTTAATTTTTTTAAATTATTAATTGTAATTTATCTTGAAAACAAAATTAAGTTAGGCTCAAGTAACACTTAAATGGATTATTATCTTTCACTTTGTGTAGTTCATCCTCACATTTCTATGAATCTCTATTTTAAATTCTGCACAATAGATCAGATTTATAGTAATATCTTGGACTGAAGCAATTTATACCTTAAGATAGATTTGGGGAGTGATTTCAATCATTCTTACAAATTCTGGAAATTTCATTTATCTTCTCATATAAAATTTCAGATTTCAAATGGATTCATATGGCTGTAATGTTTTAACTTTCTTGCCATTTGCTTAGAGAAAGTTTTGCATCTTTAAAATCTGAAATCTAACTCTAGGCAAACTTTCACATTGTTGCATCACTTAAGTGCTTGTTCTTTTCTCTATTTACTTATGCATCTATTTGACAATCATTTTATGATATCAACAAATTTTGTATGACACATAACAATGGTAAATCAGATTTCAATCAACCAATCTGAACTCTCATATTAGATGTTTAATTAAGTCAATCAAACTTTACAGAAGACCGCCTTTACCTTAAGAGCTGGTCAAAAGTGAGGAGAGAAGTGTATTGAGGTGATAGTGGCTTACCCAAAGATAGCATTTGTGGATTATGACTTTCTCCAGTTAAATGTAAATTGGAGTGGTAACTAAAAGAGTGAAATAGTTATTGTTGTAACCATGGGTAACCTTTATTCATGACCTTTAGGGTTGCAATTATGTTTTAGATCTTTACCATTTAAAGTGTAGATTTGGGAAATAAGTTGAAATAACTGATAGTAGACATTTTGGCCATAATCCTCTTTCCATACTTCCATACAATATATAACAATGTAAAGGTTAAATTTTAGTGGGATAAAATTAAAGGAGAAATGGGATAAAAAGCATCATCAAATAATAACTTAGATCACAAAGCCAGAAATGGGCAAAAAGCATTATTAAAAAATAATAATTTGCTAACCACAATGGCCTCATATGGAAGCCTGAAATACCCTAACTACCATTTTTTTGTTTATTTTTCAAAGATTGAGGGGAATGCGAGTATTGTCTTGAAGCCAACCATCCATATCGATAAATAGTACTATGCATTCCTATTTGAGCATTTTGTGATAAGTGAAATTAGAAATTGAGTATCACCAATAATTAGGGAATCGGAACCAACGGCCAAAACATTTTGCCCATTCTCTTTAATAGTGCTGAAGTGATCACAAGGCTTAATAATAGACGTAACTTTGATTGTGCATTTACCTAGGACATGAACACTTCAAATCCAATTAGTTGTTTTAGTGGAGTTCCTTTATGGGTTGTAGGGTACTTGGAATACAATAGCACTGCATGCCTGCCATCCATTTTATCATGGTTCCGCACAAATAAGGAGGATATAAATTTTAACTTCCTGCAAGTGGTGTTCTCCACTCTGACATGAACTTTTCCTCTATTCCCAAGGGCTTCAACATGCTCAATTGTCACGTGCAAGTGGTGTTCTCCACTCTGACATGAACTTTTCCTCTATTCCCAAGGGCTTCAACATGCTCAATTGTCACGTTCAGATCAATATTCTTGATGGTTGTGGAAGAGAACTTGTAGGAGTATCTTGAGTAACTCAGTCCCTGACCAAATTCAAACACTTTATTCCCTGTGCAAAATTTGTATGTTCAACCTGGATAGCATGTATGATGATTGGGACGTACATTCATGTTTGTCATCTTTATCTTCACAGACTCTTGAGGGTACCATGTCATAGGAAATCTCCCACCTGAACAGTAACATACACACATAACTTTCAGGTACATTATTTTTGCTGCAGTACATTTTGTTTTTAATCAAAAGAAACTGACAGTCCAATGCAAATCTCAAATTCACAAAGTGAGAACAAAACAAATACATCGCCAATGGAAAAGAGGCAAGGGAGTTCTAATGCTTTACTCCATATCATCATTGGTAGTAGATTTCATTTTACACCAACTTTTTCCTAACTCGGCTTTGGTCAACAAAATAAACTTGAAAGGCATCGGAAAATCAGGGCATTCCATCCTTGTAATTAGGGAAAACATCAAACTGCCAACAAGGGTGATGTCGATCATGAGGTGTCCCTGGCTTTCAAGATCATCAGAAATGTAGAATATTGAATATTTTCTGATAAATTGTTGCAATCACACTAAAAAATCTTCGTATAAACTTCCTTGCATTCCTGCAACAACTCATAATTTTGTTGTGAAACATGAACTTAACTCTGAATTTAGAATTCATATCCAATTAACTGCTTAGAATGCTTGAATATTCCACAATATCCATATCTTTAAGGAAAATAAACAAATGTTAATATACTTTATAGTCGATCTTTGCCATATCCATGAATTAAAATGGTTTTTAAATTTATTACAAAAAGGAATCAATGACATTTCCTCTAAACTAAGTTATAAAAATCACAATCCAATTTAAGAAAAAAATTTGGATAAGCACTACTAAATAGCAGCAAATGACATATCAAGAATGCAAATCCTATATGAAACTGTCTTCCTTAGAGACATTCAGAGTTGGGATGTCAATGGAGAAAGTCAAAGGGATAACTCCATAAGGAGAAAGGCGCTACACGAAACTACTCAAGGACAAGTTAGTTGTTAGAGAGGAGGCATCAAATTCTAGCCTTCAAGAACAATTGTTGCAAATAGAGAAGACCAAGACAGAATCATTGGTTAGTTAAATCTTCAAGAAGATCCAATGGATTCTGAAATGAGGTCAACCAAAAATGAGGAACATCTCATCATCACTCAGAATGGCATCTTGAGGAGGAGTGCAACCATCACCAATGTAAAGGGAAAACTAAACCAACAACTCGGTCTTTTGTTGGAAGATCCAGTTAGGACTTGTTCCTATTGAAGAGGAGTGATAACCACCAGAAGAAGCAGTTAAAGATCAGGAAAATTGAAATGCTAATTGTAGGATGCTGCTTCAGAATTATTTTTCAGTTTACTCCTCTATTGCAATTGTTTATCATGGAAAATGTCACTAACATTTTTGTTAAGTTTCAGAAAAGGAGGTTTGGCCAACAAGGCCATAGGAAATAATAGTATAAGGACTATTGTATTAGAGTTCCATGATTACCTTTTCCACGATTTTTGTAGACAAGTGGTGTTCTAGTTCAAATTCTGTCCAAGATTTATGTATTTTATGTAACTCTAGAAATGGCGCCTACAATCTGATATAGTAAAACCTTTTCCTTTTTCCGTGAAACAAAGAATGTAAATCTGTCTATAGTGATCTGGACAATAAATCCATAGATCTAAACTGGTATCATAAATGACAACCATACTAATGGAGTGTTTATTTTTCAAGTCACTTTCAGACTTGTAGAGTCAATCCTAGAAGTAACTAGATCCTTATGCTCCTCTAGATTTCAATAGTCTAAACAACTACAAGATTAGAGACCAAAATTCCTCTTTAGAATTCATCTAGCACCTTCATAGATTTAGTTGATCCTGGATTACAGTGAGTATCATAGTTGTTTTATAGTTGACCAAAGACCAATGCAAGAAAGTTACAGCATTTGTCCATGAAAACATAGGGAGGAAGCATCACATTTAAAGGGGGGAGATTTCTTTCGATATCAAACTAATCACTACTGCTAGGGCACTGGAGTAACTACATTAAACAGTAGAATTTGACATTATCGAGGAATTTTTTTATTAAATCACATTGATATTCCTCACATTTGTGTCTTAACAAGGGATCATATGGCACATGATTTTGTGAATTTCTTCCATGGTAACAAATCAATAGAAGATGATTACCGGTGAACATCAGATGAGCTAAATCTATGTTGTTCACTGTCTTGCTAAGAAGTTTAGAGAATTTAACAGAAGGTTATAGTCTCATCAAAGTTTGGAGAAAACCTGGACTTCTCCCAGTAAAGAAGATGGCTACAATTTAAAAAATTGGAATACCACATGGGATTAGATGAGGTTCCAACAATGATTTCTTGCCCCTATTTTTGAGAAAATCCTAATTTCCACTGGCTTCTGTGAGTTCTTGTTGCATTGTTTTGAAAGCATAGCTCCCCTTAAACACATATCAGCAAACCACTCTCATTAAAAATACACCAAATGAGGTCTACTAAATTTAAGGAATTCAAGAGTCAAGATCCTTGCTTATAGAAATGAAATCCAAACGTTTTTATTGTTGTCATGGGATTGCTTCTCTATTTGTGTGATAATATTTCCTGTAACAAGTTTCACTTAACAATCTGAAAACATAGCAGAGAATAATGTCTCACTTAACAATCTGAAAACATAGCAGAGAATAATGTCTTAGCCATTTGACTGACGTGGAAGGAATATTGTAGAGTCTAGACGTATAAAATCCCAATGGTATTCTTTGAAACAACAATACATGGATGAATGATAAGATACCTGGATTGTAGTCACCAAAAATAATCTCTGCAAGTGCCTGGCCACCAACTTCACTGGGGTAACCTACCCAAATAATGTTGGAGATGAGAGGATCATTTACTGCAAACGACACATCCACTGGACCACCAGAGAGGATGACAAGCACCATAGGTGTTTTGGCTCCACAGGAAACTTGATACACTAATTTCTCTTGTTGGCATGGCAGAGTCAAATTTATTCGATCTTGTCCCTCCCTTTCCTGGGTTTGGTCTAATCCAACAACTACAACCACTTCATTTGCTTTTCTTGCAGTCTCTACGGCTTCACTGATTGTCAAAAATGCATTCCAGGTCCTCACACCCAGGTGAATACAAAGCGTTCCTGACATATCTCTACAGGCCTTGAAACGGTGTTGTGGTGTTACATGGAAAACATGGACATTGACAGGCAGCAACAGAGTGGATTATTACGTTTAACTACCTACACCAACACACACGTATTAGATTGCAAAATGAAACAACCATAATGAATGATTATATGTGTAACAAGACTCACCAAAGTAGTTTCCTAGGAGAGTAGTTGCATTGTTGGCATTAGGCCCAATGACAGCCAATGACTTGGTTTGTGTTTCTTACAGCGACAAATGTCCACTGTTCTTGAGAAGCACAATGCCCTTGTCTTGCAGCTTGCAATGTCAATCTTTGATGTTCAGCAGAGCACACTTCCTGCATTGTAAGTTTTCCCTCCAGTCGGTGGCTTAGATCGCCATCAAAAAGCCCAAGTCGCATGCACACAGAGAACGGTAGCCAAGACGCATGCTCTAAGATGATTGGCTTCAATTATTTGTCAGACAGTTTAAATTTTTGGGCTTGGGCGAGGCAGAGGACCGACAATCGGCCGGAGTTTTGTTTGAATTGATGCTTGAATTGGGAAAGAGGAGGGACGTGGAAAAGGGAGACGACGGTGGGTGGCCGGGGTTAACGGCGACGACAGACTGCGCATGACGAAGAAACGGAGTTTTAGCGATCCACGGGGCACCGGCGACAGAGAAAAAGGTCTGTCCGCTAACCAGAGAGCCGACGCAACGATTACCGCGGGACAAAAATCATGGCATCGTTAGCTTACTCCCTTATTAGACATGGGTTGAACGTCAATACCATAAATGTTTCGTCGATAACATAAATGGAATACGTCTCTTTTTGGATGTCAGACCGACATGACATTCACTCCGAAATGTATGTTTCTCGACGTACAACCAATAACATTTTCAATCTTTCAACTCTCTTCTTGAACGTAAATCCGACATCAAATCTACATTGTAAATGTCTCTTTTCCAACGTTAGTATAACATGAGATCACGTTAGTTTAACATGAGATCAATTTTGAAGCATCTCTTATCCGACGTTTAGACAATGTCAAACATACATTGCAAACGTCTCTTTTCAGACATTATTTTGAAATGAGATCTACTCTGGAAATGTCTCTTTTCAGACATTATTGAACGTCTCTTTTCAGACATTATTTTGAAATGAGATCTACTCTGGAAACGTCTCTTTTCAGACATTATTTTGAAATGAGATCTACTCTGGAAATGTCTGTTTTTCAACGTGACACCAAGGTCACATCTACATTGCAGACGTCATTTTTTTTGGACATTATTGCGACATGAAATCTACTCTAACAATGTCTCATTTTCAACGTTATATAGATGTGAAGGTTAATGTATGAATTCCTCATTCATACATCAATCCACCGCCAAATATAGATAGCAAATGTATGTTTTCATCCGTTGTTTCGACATGCAGAAATGTCAGTTGACAGACATTTGTTGGGCGTTTCCAGCAGTCGGAATAGAGGGATTAAAATTCAACATTCTTGTCACTTAAGAGACACATAATGACGTCTCTTAAGCGACGCCAACCCATCAACATAACGCTCGCGTCCTAGTGACATTCGTATAAACTCTTATTGAACGCTAAATAGCGTCAAACAGACAGTAGTAGTGTAAGTGGTTTAATCCCCATCTTGTGGGTGACAAACCCTAAAAATTCATTGAAAAATAATTTGAAGTTATTTTTACATTGTTCGACCTAGAATTTAATGATTTGATTTGAAGTTATTTTTAGATATTTTTATGTTGTTCGACCTAAAAAGGAGGATTAAGTTATCCTAGCAAGCATATAAATAAGGATAGACGCCTCATTCTTAAGTCAAGGATTAAGTTATCCTAGCAAGCATATAAATAAGGATAGACTCCTCATTTTTAAGTCGGATTAAGTTATCCTAGCAAGCATATCAATAAGGATAGACACACGCCTCATTTTTAAGTTAAGATCATGGAATCAAACAAATTTATTTTTATTTTTCTCTTTGTGTACATGGTTAACTAGTTCACACCTCTCTCCTTGAGCATTTTTTTAGATTGCAAGGGTTTGATGTGATGTGAAGGTCTCTTTACCAGTTTTTCAAGACATGTTTAAGCGAAAGGATTCTTAGAAGGATTACCTATTTTTCTTTTCTCTTCAATTCATGCAAGAAGTTGTTGTTATCTTGTCTTGCATTCTTGGAGGCATCCAAGGTAATCACTATCTAGGGTTCTTATTGCTATAAGCATTTCCTTGTGAAGTGATACGTCTATGTTTGAAGAGACTCTACTAATTAGGTCATTGGATTCATTATTTTTCCCTAACTAGGTCAAGATCAGCACAACCTAAGGTTTCTTAATCTTGTCCTAGTTCATATGAAATTAATTTGTTTAAGTTTGAGAGGTACACCTACTATTATTCCTCATCCCCAAAGTGAAAATACATAGGCGTATTTCCCCTATATTCAACAAACTCTTTTTTTTCATAATTTTTTTGTGATATATACTACAAAAAATACAAAAAAAAATGAATATCGAGAAAGACCTTAAAATTTTTCACATTTTTGTAAATAATCCCAAAATATTTATTTTATGTGCCCTAGTTATTTTAGTGATTATTTTCAAAAGTTTTTAATTACAGTAGTATAATTTATATATTGATAATATATCATAAAAGCTCATAAAAGTTGAAAAGTCTTGCAAAAAATCAATTGTAGGCCTTAAATTTACCCCAAATGAGGTGATCCCATCCTAGGCTAGGTGACATCATCCCTAAAGGGTTGTTTAAGATATGGTTAATTAGTTATTGCAGATCCATCATGAAGGAAAAGTCAAACCCTAAGGGTTTGAGAAAGTTTTTGTCAAATTCTAGGTTATCTAAGGGGACCGTGGTGGATTTGGGGCCAGGAATATTTCTGATCAACCTTGACTATAGTAAGTTGTAGATATGAAGTGTAAATAATTGTTAAAACGTGCATTTTATCCATTAAAAGATGGGAACCCTAGCGAGTCTCGATGCACCCTACCTTGTTGGTTGCCAAGAGGCAAATTTTGTAAAATTCTAAAGGATAGTTTGTGAGATATCTTGTCTTTTCTATTGTTAGTTTTTACTACATAAAATACAAGTAGTAGATTTCATATTCGTCATTGTTCCAAATCTTCAAAGTTAAAAGGTTTATTATATATATCTATATATATATAGCATTAACCCCATTAGGCACTGGTTTACTAAATGTGGGAAGGTCTTGTAGGGATAGAGGTACTTTCTATTGTGTTTCTTATAGGTCTATCCTTATAATCATTTTGGGGATCCCCCCATGTACCAAATTATCAAGTAATAAAGAGGAATGGGGTTACATTGAATTGACATTGGGTGTGCCTCCTTGAAGAGTTGTCAATCATAGCATTATGTCCACTTCAATCAATTGGGTTCACATATATCTAATCATGGAAGAGTGTTTATTTTTCAAGTAACACGAAAAAAATACTTCTCCATGCTCATCCTTTACCAAAATTTGGCACCTCTGCCAATGCTCAAGGCTCCACTTCTTGCACCAAGGTAGAAATCCATCCTTATATTTTAACATTGAAAGGAGGAAGGGAGGTGGTTTCCAATGCAGCCTCCATCATCAGCAATGATACTCTACCTAGAATACACCATAGGTTCACCATCACATACCATTGTTCTAATATAATCATGCCCAAAATTGTTCTAAAGGAAACTATAAACCTCATTGTGGACTTTGAAATCTGCATTTGGATTTCTTTTGAGACCTCTAGCTTCAAAACTAATGCGTGATGCACTTGAATCTCTTCCAAGGCTTCCAATTCCACCTTCAAAGGACAAATATTTCCATCATGGTTCTAGTTACATTGAAAACAAAACATAGATACCTCTAATCATAGGTAACTACTATTACACCCATGTTGCAATGTTAGACACATTTCAATAGAAGGAATCCATCCATAGTTCCAAAGTTTCCACTTAGTATACAACAATCTACAATTTATGACCCCAATACTTAGCTCATGTAGTAGTCCTTTCTAGATGCATGGCATGTTCTCGGTATATTTCAGTATTCTAGTGATCACTATGTTCCCATTCCATGGTTGTGTCTTTCCTCTTGGTCCCCCATGTCTCTTTCCATGTGCCTTCCATGTCACAATGAAACAATGGTTCAACCATTTCTAGCACCATTGGAAATTATGTCCAATCCTCAATACTTGATTCACTTATTTCCTTATACCTACTCTTGTTCACCCCCATATCCTTCCAATGAAGCTTCCACTTCTTCCCAAGTCTAGATGAAAATTACTTGATTACATAATTATATACCAATGATCTTTAAGAATTCTACCAATGCCCTAGTATGTGTGCCTATCGTGCCATTGCACTAGTGTGCAATTCAAGTTCTCTATGAACTACCTATGTATACCCAAGGGTCTCTGCCCTGGTCCTAGATTCTCCGAGGTATGATGAAGAGTGCCTAGGTTAAGAATCCATGGCCTACACTACTTTGTGATTGAAATTTCCTTCCATCTTATAAAGGATTGCACAGTGTTTCCACATTTGTCAAGGAAAGAAGAGGTGTGCTTAGAACTATTATGTAATATATAATAGAAAAGAGATAACCTAGAGTTTCTCTAGTACCAACTATCACAAGAATGAAATTGGTGAAGAACAATATAGTTCACCACTTGTTTTCTCTTATATCAACTATCACAAACCTATAGTTTTCCCAAACGTTTTTCTTTCTAACTTGGGAATTTTCCCAACTTCACATCGATTCTTGAGGTCATGCAGAGAGAAAAAATTTAGGGGCAAAATTTAGCCTTTGGGATGATTTTTTACCTCTTGTAAAAAAAAATCACCAATCTCATGTTTTTTCTAAATTGATTTTCCCATATTCCATGGGATAACATAAATTTACTTTAATAATCACCAAATTTTTCCAGAAAATATATAAAATCGTTTGAAATTTGAATCTTTTTAGAAATATAATTCCCAACATTTTATGGTTGGAACAAGAATTAGTGATATTTATCAAGGTTTCTGCTACAATTTAATAAAATTACGGATCTTTACAATTTTCCTAGGTACTCATGCGACACTTCCTTGCCTCTGCCACAAGGGTTATACTTACATGGTCACACTACAACCGCACTATACATATTAACTTAAGGTTCACCAATAAATATGCCTAAAACTACAGACAATGAAATGCAAATAATCCCTACTCAACCAAGTTCATTTAATAGTGAGGCATGCGTCCAACTGTAGCTTTAAACATGCCAACAATGCTTATGTTCAAAAACAGTTCCAACATTTGGCTAATTTCATAATTTAACCAATAGTAAGCAGCGCATCATAGGAAATATACACGGGGGCTTCACTTGTGAACCAATATCCTATCACGTTAGTTCATATTGTGGGTTTTAAAATTATCAAAAATTGAACCAATATATTGCAGGTATTGGGGGGATGAGGGGTTTAAGGTGGGGGTGGGTAGGGTGGTTTATAAGGATTGAGGTATAAAAAGGGGTGGGGAGGAGGTTTTAAGTATTGGGAAGGGGTTTCAATAAAAAGAGTTTGGGTCAATATCTCTGGAAATTAAGGGTATTCTTTAATATCCCACGATCGTACGTGCTATGTGAGAGGTTCACTAAGTGAAGTACCCGTGGAAATATAAAAGCATTCATCCCATTACACAAGGTCACAATACACACATGAATACATGGGAATCCAATCCATATTCCTTAACACTTTATTTATGAAAAGAATGTTTACACAATAAAAGGGAGGGAAAACACATGCATGCTCCTCTTTTACATCTAATAGAAAGAAACCAAAGTATATATTCTTCCTACCAATTCTCAACAACCCTATACAAACCAATGCTTGAGTTTATTGTATTCCTTCCTCCTGCAAGTGCTATTCACAAGCCTGCTTTTTACCTAGTCACCCCAAATTATGTTTAATTAGGAATTCCATATTTTAGAGCTATTTTGAATACCTTACTGTTGAAATATTGTAACTTTGAAGAATATTCTGTATGTATCTTTTTGTGGTCCTCGATGGTCCTATTGGGAGAACCACTTGTATTACTTTGTACCTCAATGCTCCTAATCAGAAGAACTAATAAGATTAATGGGGTAGTCCCCTCTAATTGTAAAGGTGGGTCTTTAGCACCTAGTGTGGTTACTTGAGCCTACATGTGTAACTCGAGCCTACATGTCAGATGAGTTAACTTAAGTGAATGGATGAATATAAATAGAGGTGTAGCACTCCTCATTTTGAGCACACACTGTCACTTGTATAGCGCATTAGTGGAGAAGAGAAGAGTAGAAGGAGAAGGAAGAGGATCAGGCTTTGATCTCCTTGCTGGTTTTATCTTTTACCTTTTTGGGGCATCTATATTGAGGAAGCTTTTGCTGGGCTTTTCCCTTTATGGTTTTCCTAGGATAAATCTGTGTTGTTATTGTGATGTTGTTTCTTTCAGTGATCCTGTTTATATGCTTTTGTTATGAAAATTAAATGAAATATTTATGTCTTAGCTAAGCATATGAAAATTTAACATGGTATTAGAGCCACCCTAAATAGGACAGCTTTCACAAGGCAAAATAGCCCTCTCTCTCTCCCCAAAAGAAATTACGGCTTCTTGCAGAAGAAATTTTTTTGAGTGAGCCTGGAATAGGATTTATATCCTCATAAAAAATAAATTTTAGAGACCTGGATCAAGATTTTTGGGTGGGTGAAACTCTGGGAAAGTCAAACCCTAGTTTGACCACGAGCTAGAAAAACCATAAATATTAAAACTACTAAGTTTTGGTACATTCTCTATATCCCAAGATTGGCGTAGGTTCAAGAGCTGAAAATTTCCGAGGCCAAATAAAAAATCCTGATGTACACTGTGTCCAAAAATCCGCCTTAGATTCACTGTATTCTAGGAGATATGATGCCTCCAAATTAGGGTTCCATCCTCTTCTAGAATTCATCCCTAAACAAGACACCTGGGGAGAATTGCTATATCTTGGGCTACAGAGGTCCAAATGGAATTCGTGAAGATGTTCCAGAAAGTGCACGGAATGTAATCTCTATTTTCTGAATTTCAGAACCCGAAGATGCAACACTGACACATGGCATGCTGTACAACTTCACTGTTTTGAACAGTCCTATAACAGTCATATCATAAATCCCAATTGGTGTAACCAATGCTGATGAAACATGTGGTGTTGGATCAGGCGCATGTGATTTTACCTAAGTGAGAAATTTCAGAAACATGGAAGCATAAATTTCATAGATATGATAGAAACAGTGACAGGCATTTCTGCAGAAGAAATTGGAAAACTAGGGCTTCTTGTTCCGGGAGCTTCCCTCCACTACTTTCAGAAAAGGAGTACATTGGAAAGATCCATTTGAAGAGATATATCTTTATATCCAATCATATCTTAAATATTCCAAGTTTTTAAAATTAGGGTTTCTCTGACAAATCCTAAATCAGCTAGCTCCAGAAGCAGGACAGACACCTCAAATCGGTAAGATCTAATCTTTTGCTATTTGCATTTGAGGTTCTCATTTAAAAGTGATCTATCACATTAGCTTGATGATAATATTGGTAAATTTGACAAATTACAAGCATGGAAGTATTTTATTTCTCTAAAGAAAATGAATTGGACACCTACATGAGTAGAGAGGTTCCAGTTCCATACGGAGATTAGGCTCAAAGACTTACACAAGAGGAAGAAGTGGAAAATGCAAAAGTGGTGATAGCCACCTTGAATGGCCTCCCATGATCATGGGATTAATTCATGTGAATAATGTATGCCATAAGTAAGTAATTACTTTCAGCTTGACTCATAAGAAGAGAAGAAGAAGATGGGAGCAATTGAAGATCAAGCTCTCACCATTCAAAGAAGATCCCTCAAGTAATGAGGAATATGAAAAACTCAATTCTTGAAGAACCTCTTATTCATCTTATCATTTGGATAAGAAATGATGATTTCATGAATGAAGAAGATGATAAAGCAAAATGATCAATATGGAGTCTACCCATGAAACAAATAAAAGATAAGTATTTAATTTCCATTTCATGATATTGTTTTGTTATACATTTGATTATATTCAGTTGATGTGCCATGCATGATAGATTGTTTGCATTAATGACTGTATACTACTAATATGCATGTGATGGGTAAATAGCTCATGGTGCTATACAACTCTCCATTGCTACTTATCAAACCTCTTTGCTGACATATTAGATTAGTGCACAATCTCAATGATGTCATGGTAGAGATGGAAGGCATCTAGAAAGTTTCTGTGAGATATGGATGAATGTTGTATTGGCTAAATAGTTGCATGATGCATAATAATTTGTTGTTATGAATATGTTTTATGAAATAGTTATAATCATGCAACTGGTGCATTTGAATTATAGGAAAGGTCCTTCACAACCTCCTACAAGAAAAGAAGGATGAGACTTGTTTCGAAGAACAAGTGATGACAATTCAATAAACATGAATCTGAAGCTCCCACAATCACAGGCACCATGATGGAAGAAAGAGTTTCAGAGAGTGGTAGATCCACCTTGAAGGATGAAGACCACCATGGGTAGAGGAGATAACTCAAGATGAATAAAAGAGTGCTATGAAAGAAGCTGTGATCAAAGAATAATAGTTGATCATGGGGAAGGATGTATACGATATGATTTAGAGACATAAAGGGAAGTACGCAGTATCTATGGGTCTACAAGAACAAGTGTACAAAGCAAGGTTTTTGATTTTCCTCTCAAAGAATAGACTATGACATAACATACTTGATTGACCAAACCTACTAGAAGTATATATCAAGCATAGAACCACCTATATAGAATGAAGAAGGAAGATGATACTCCACTTCAGGGGGAGTGACTACAGAAGATATTTGAGTTCGATATGATATGATATGATGGATCGAGACTTTACCAAGAGTAAAGTGGGTTCCAACCTTCAAGCTTGAATGCAGAAGAGTAGGATATGTTGATGACCTGACGAGATGAAATCATGGAAGATGTTATGATGAAATAATACTAGAATGACGTATGGGATTTAGTTCCCAAACTAGAAGGAAAGAGTATTGTATCCTCCAAATGGATATACAAAATAGAGCATGTAGTTGATGGAAGTATCGAGAAGTATAAAGAAAGATTTGTGGCCAAGGGTTTCTATCAAAAAGAGGGAATTAATTCTGAAGAGACACTTACTCCAGGAAGAAAGGTACACTTCCTTCAGAACTATGATGGTAGTTTCTTCCATGATGAAGTAAAGACAAGAATTCCTTAATGGTATTCTTGAGAAATAGTTTTACATCGAATACTCACGAGGATTTGAAGTTGAAGATAGATGGAATCACGTATGCAAGTTGAAGAAGGCCCTCTATGGCGCTAAGTAAGCTCCCAGATCTTTGTATGTAAGAATAGATAGTTTCCTATCTGTTATGGGCTTTACCAAGAGTAAAGATGATCCTAACCTTTATCTCAAGGTTGTAGAAGATGAACATGTCATCTTGTTATTATATGTGGATGACTTATTCTTGACAGGGAATGAGAAACAGATTATAGAATGCAAGAAGAAGTTCACTGAAGAATTTAGACCTTGGTCTAATACTTTATTTCCTAGGTCTAGAAGTATGAAGGAATCTTTCTCAATCAGGGAAAGTATGCAGTGCAGAGTTTGAAAAGATTTGATATGTTGGAAAGCAAAGCCATGGTCACACCCATGGATTCCATCCTGAAGATGTTAGCTTATGACTTATCAGAGTTAGTGGATGTGACTCAATACAGACAGATTATTAGAACAGACATTTGTTTTGAAAACCTTGAGTCAATGTCTAGTTCAACCTAGACGGGTTCACCTAATAGACGCAAAACATGTGATGAGATATCTAAAAGGGACTATAGAATTTGTTCTATACTATGATGGTAGCCATGAGTATAGATTGTATGGTTGCACAGATGCAGATTGGGTGGGAAGTATCTCAGACAAGAAAAGCACATCAGGTAAATGCTTTTGTTTGGGGTCTGCTATGAGTTGATGGTTTAGCAGGAAACAGTCCAGTGTTTCTCGTAGCACGACTGAAGCAGAATACATAGCAAATTGATCTGCTAAGTTGTGAAGCCATATGGCTTCAGAAGCTGATATCAGGTATCTTTGAAATGAAGATGGATACTACAATGATTCTATGTGATAACCATAGTTGTGATGACAAAGAACCCTGTGTTCCATTGTAACACATAGAAATCCAGTATTTCTACGTAAGAGATAAGATGCATATGATGATGTTTTAGTATTCCCATACTGAAGATATAGATGATGTTTCAGTATTTACATACTGTAGATACTGTTAAATTTTCATATGCTAAGCTAGATCATTAGTATTTCATTTCGATTTCATAACAAAAGCATATAAATAGGTTCATTTAAAGATAGACAAGCACAACCATACAAAAGGAACACAAAGATTTATCCTGGGAAAACCCTAAAGGGAAAAACCCAGCAAAAGATTCCTCAATATAGATGCCCCAAAAAGGTAAAAAGGTAAAACCAACAAGGAATCAAAAACCTGATCCTCCTCCTTCTCCAGCTACTTCTCTCCTCCACAAGTGCACTACACAAGTGATTGTGTATGTTCCAAATGAGGAGCACTACACCTCTATTTATATTCATCCGTTCACTTAAGTTAACTCATCTGTCATGTAGGCTCGAGTTAATCATGTAGGCTCAAGTTACACATGTAGGCTCAAGTAACCACACTAGGGTGCTAATGACCCACCTTTACAATTAGAGGGGACTACCTCATGACTCTTATTAGTTCTTCCAATTAGGAGCATTGGGGTACAAAGTAATACAAGTGGTTCTCCCAGTAGGACCATCAGGGACCACAAAGAAATACATATAGAATATTCTTTGAAGTTACAGTATTTCAACACTCCCCCTTAACGAGAAGGGTATTCTATAACAACATCAACAACAACAATAATAGGAGAGAGATAGAGGACATCATCAACATCATCAAGGTGATACATCTATAAATCGTTGGAATATTTTCAACATCATGTAGCCTTCATCTTCAATCTTTAGTATTCAGCATCATCAGTACTTTGACCGCTTCAATCAGCAGCATCTTGACTCTTCAATCAGCAGCAACATCTTTAGCACTTTGACCTTTCGATCAGCAACATCTTCAGCACTTTGACCTTTCGATCAGCAACATCATCTTCAACACTTTGACCTTTCAATTAGCAAAATCATCTTCAACACTTTGACCTTTAGATCACCAACATCTTCTTCAGCACTTTGGCCTTTTGATCAGCAACAACATCATCATCATACTCTGATAATTCAATTACACTCATCATTATCATCAGCCTCTGATCTTTTGATCAAAACCATCTTCAACCGAACATCTTCATAATCTAACATCAACTCATCATCATATTCTTATCTTTCGATCAGTACGTCATCATCATCATACTTTGATAATACGGCATCATGATCATTAGGATCTCATCATCATCACATTCTGATCTTTTGATCAGAAACATCATCATCATTATCGCATTCTGATCTTTCGATTAGAAAACATCATCATCATCAGCAACATCATAATCATAAGCAACTTCTGATCTTTCGATCAGAAAACATCATCATCATCATATTCTGATATTTCGATCAGAGAACATCATCATCAGTAACTTCTGATCTTTCGATCAGAGAAACATCATCATCATCATATTCTGATCTTTCGATCATAGAACATCATCATTGTCAGCAACAACATCATCATCATATTCTAATCTTTGAATCAGAGAACATCATCATCATCAGCAACTTCTGATATTTTGATCATAAAACATCATCGTCATCAGCAACATCTGATCCTTTGATCAGAAACATCATCATCATCATAAAAACATCAACATCATCAAAACATCAACATGATCCTTCCTTTCAGAATTACGGGATTTAGGTCTTTACGGAGTTGCCAATGATCCTTCCTTTCGAAATTACGGGATTTAGGTCTTTACGGAGTTAGTAACGATCCTTCCTTTCGGAATTACATGATTTAGGTCTTTACAGAGTTACTAACGATCCTTCCTTTCAGAATTATGGGATCAACACATTTGTGGAACTCAGACAATCCTTCCTATTGGAATTACGGGATCAACACATTTGTGGAACTCAGACAATCCCTCCTATTGGAATTACAGGATCAATTCAATGACCCTTCCTTTCGGAATTATGGGATTTAGGTGTTTACGGAGTTACTAACGATCATTCCTTTCAGAATTACAGGATCAAGACAGATGTGGAACTCAGACAATCCTTCCTATTGGAATTACGGGATCAACACATCTGTGAAACTCAGACAATCCTTCCTATTGGAATTAAAGAATCAATTCAATGATCCTTCCTTTCAGAATTATGGGGTTTAGGTCTTTACAGAGTTACTAACGATCCTTCCTTTCGAAATTACGGGATCAATACAGATGTGGAACTTAGACAATCCTTCCTCTAGGAATTATGGGATCAACACACGTTCTCGAGTACCGAAGTCACCGGATCTGTTCTGAACCAAAGTTCAAGGATGATACAATCCCACCACATTCACGGGGATCGAGATCTCTAGATACATTTTGAACCGAGGTTCAGGGATGATGCAATCCACCACATTCACGAGAGCCGAGACCTCCGGATACATTTTTAACTAAGGTTCAGGGATGATGCAATCCACCACATTCACGGGGGCTGAGACCTCCAGATACATTTTGAACTGAAGTTCAGGGATGATGAAATCCTACCACTTTCACGTGGGCCGAGACCTCCAAATACATTTTGAACCGAAGTTCAAGGATGATGCAATCCCACCACATTCACGAGGACCGAGGTCATCGGATCACTTTTGGACAGATGTCCCAGGATCATACCATCCCTCTTCATTATTGAATACCAAGTTCTCTGGGTCACGTTTGGGAAAGTGCCCAGGGATGATACAATCCCACCACATTCTCGATGACCGAAGTCACCGGATCACTTTATGGAAAGTGTCCAGGGATTATACAATCCCACTGCAACATCACTACTCCCCCTTTCGAGGAAGGTCTTTCTGAACCACACCAAGCTTGTCTTGAAAGTGTTCGAACTTTACCCGAGACAGAGGCTTTGTCAGTGCATCATCATCTAAACCATCTTCATCTACATCTTTAGTATTTGAACACTGAACTATCACCCTCTATATCTCTAGTATGTGAGTACTGAAAGAATCATCAGGTCACCATCATCTGCATATACAATATGTAAATACTGAAACATCATCTATATCTTCAGTATGGGAATACTGAAATCATCATCATCTCTATATTCAGTATAGAAATACTGAATCACCATCATATGTATCTACAGTATGTAAATACTGAAACATAATCATCTGCATCTTTATCTTGAATGTAGAAATACTGGATTTCTATGTGTTACGACGAAACACAGGGTTCTTTGTTATCACAACTCTCATTATCACATAGAATCAATGTAGTATCCATATTCAATTCAAAGAGACCTGATATCGGCTTCCGAATCCATATGGATTTACTACTTAGTAGAGCAATCTGCTATGTATTCTGCTTCAGCCATGCTACGAGAAGCACTGGACTGTTTCCTGCAAAACCATGAACTCGTAGCAGGCCCCAAACAAAAGAATCTACCTAATGTGATTTTCCTGTCTGAGATACTTCCGGCCCAATCTATATCTGTGTAGCCATACAATCTATACTCATGGCTACCATCATAACATAAACCAACGTCTATAGTCCCTTTCAGATATCTCATCACATGCTTTGCAGTTACTAGGTGAACCCATCTTGGTTGAACAAGATATTGACTTAAGGCGTTCACAGCGAAACAAATGTCTGGTTTGGTATTTGTTAAGTACATCAATGACCCAATGCTATGCCTGTAATGAGTCATATCCACTAACTCTGATGAGTCATCAGCTAACAGCTTCAGGTTGGAGTCCATGGGTGTGGCCATGACTTTGCATTCCAACATATTGCATCTCTTCAATATCTCTACCGCATACTTTCCCTGGTTGAGAAATATTTATTCTGAACTTTTCCATACTTCTAGACCTAGGAATAATGCATTAACCCAAGGTCTTTCATCTCAAATTCTTTTGCTAGTTTCTTCTTACTTTCCATGGTCTGTTTCTCATTTCCTATCAAGGATAAGTCATCCACATATAATAATAGGATGACAAGTTCATCTTCTACAATCTTGAGATAAATGTTAGGATTAGCTTTATTCTTGGTAAATCCCATGCTCAACAAGAAACTATCTATTCTTTCATACCAAGCTCTGGGAGCTTGCTTCAGGCCATAGAGGGCCTTCTTCAACTTGCATACATGATTCCATCTGGCTTCAACTTCAAATCCTCATGACTATTCAATGTAAAACTCTTTCTCAATCATACCATTATGGAAGGCTTGTCTTTACTTCACCATGGAAGAAACTACCATGATAGTTCTGAAGGAAGTGTACCTTACTTCCTGGAGTAAGTGTCTCTTCAGAATTAATTCCCTTTTTCTGAAAGAAACCTCTAGCCACAAATCTTTCTTTATACTTCTCGATACTTCTGTCAGCTGCATGCTCTATTTTGTATATCGATTTGGAGGATACAATACTCTTTCCTTCTTGTTTGGGAACTATATCCCATACATCATTCTAGTATTCTTTCATCATAACATATTTCACGAGTTCTTCTTGTCATATCATCAACATATCCTAGTCTTCTGCATTCAACTTTGAAGGTTGGAACCCAGTTTACTCTTGGTAAAGTCTCGATCCATCAAGAAGCTTCCCATCTTGTCGTACCGTGCCGAACTCAGATATCTTCTATAGTCACTCCCCCTGAAGTGGAGTATTATCTTCCTTCTTCATTTTGTACAGGTGGTTCTATGCTTGATATATACTGGTCATAGTCTATTCTTTTTGAGGCAAATCATGAACCTTTCTTTGTACACTTGTTCTTGTAGATCCATATGGAGGATACTATGTAATTCCCTTTATGTCTCAAAATCATATCGTATACAACATTCCCCATGATCAACTGTTATTATTTGATCATAGTTTATTTTATAGCATTCTTTTCTTCATCTTGAGTTATCTCTCATACCCATGGTGGTCTTCATCCTTTGAGGTGGATCTACCACTCTATGAAGCACTTTCTTCCGTCATGGTGTCTCTGACCCTGGGAGCTTCAGACTCATGTTTATTGAATTGTCATCACTTGTTCTTCAGAACAAGTCTCATCCTTCTTTTCTTGTAGGAGGTTGTATAGGACCTTTCCTACAATTCAAATGCACCAGTTGCATGGTTAGAACTATTTCACAAAACATATGCATAACGACAAATTCTTATGTATCATGCAACTATTTAGACAATACAACATTCGTCCATATTTCACAGAAAATTTCTAGATGCCTTCTATCTCTACCATGACATCATTGAGATTGTGCACTAATTGAATATGTCAGCAAAGAGGTTTGATAAGTAACACTCGAGAGTTGTATAGCACCATGAGCTACTTACCCATCACATGCATATTAGTAGTATTAATGTAAACAATCTATCATGCATAACACATCAACTGAATACAATCAAATGCATAACAAAACAATATCATGAAATGGCAATTGAATACTTATCTTTCATTTGTTTCGTGGGTAGACTCTATCTTGATCATTCTGCTTTATCATCTTCTTCATTCATGAAATCATCATTTCTTATATAAATGATAAGATAAATAAGAGGTTCTTCAAGAATTGAGTTTTTCATATTCCTCATCGCTTGAGGGATCTTCTTTGAATGGTGAGAGCTTGATCTTCAATTGTTCCCATCTTCTTCTTCTCTTATTATTAGTCGAGATGAAAGTAATCACTTACTTCTTGCATACATTCTTCACATGAATGAATCCCATGGTCCTGGGAGGCCATTCAAGGTGGCTATCACCACTTCTGCATACTTCTTCTTCTATCGCTTCAAGTTGTTCTGCATTCTAGATCTTCACATTCTTCAACTGTTTTCTCAAAGCCATCTTTTGATTTAAGTTCTTATCTTCAAATAGCTTGATAAAGCAATCAAACATCTTCGGTGTCTTTAGGGAAGACACTTGTGGTATAAGTTGATTCGTGATTGAATCAACAATGATCTTCTTGGCCTTGATTAAGTTCTTCTTGTGTAAGGCTTTGAGGCTCATCTCCCTCTAGAACTGGAACCTCTCTACTCATGTGGGTGTCCAATTCATTTTCTTCAGAGAGATCAAATACTTCCATTCTTGGAAGTTTTCAAGATTATCATCAAGCTGATGTGATAGATCACTTTGAAATGAGAACCTCAAATGCAAACAACAAAAGATTAGATCTTACCGATTTGAGGTGTCTGTCCTGCTTCCGGAGCCGGCTAATCTAGGGTTTGTCAAAGAAACCCTAATTTTCAAAACTTGGAAAATTTCAGATCTGATTGGATAGAAAGATAGATGTATTCAAATGGAGCTATCCAATGAACTCCTTTTCTGAAAATAGTTGAGGGAAGCTCTCGGAACAGGAAGCCCTAGTTTTCCAATTTCTTCTACAAAAATGCCTGTTACTATTTCTGTGATATCTCCGAAATTAATACTCCTATGTATCTCAAATTTGTCACTAAGGTAACCTCGCATGTCCCTGATCCAACAAAATAGGTTTCACCAAATTGTATTTATGATCATTTTCCCAAGGTGACCTGTTACAGGACTGTTCAGAACAGTGAAGTTGTATGGAATGCCACGTGTCACTGGTTCATCTTAAGGTTCTAAAATTTGGACCATAGAAATTACCTTCTGTGCTATTTTTGGAACAGCTTCAGGAATTCCCTTTGGACCTCTGTATCCCACTCTGCGGCAATTCTCCCTAGATGTCCTGTTTAGGGATGAATTCTGGAAGAGGCTGGAACCCTAACTTGAAGGGGTCATATCTCCCAGAATATATCAAATATGATGCTGAATTTTGGACAAAGTGTAAATTAGTATTTTATATTCGGCCTCTACAATTTTCAACTCATGAGCCTTCTCCAATCGTAGGATATAGCGAATTTACCAAAACTTAGCAGTTTTAGTATTTAGGGTTTTTCCAGATCGGGGTCAAAATAGGGTTTGACTTTCCCGGAGTTTCACCCAACCAAATTTCTTGACCCAGGTATCTAAACTTCTATTTTGATGAGGAGAAAAATCCTATTCTAGGCTCACTCAAAAATTATTCTTCTGTAGAAATCCCTAATTTTCTGCACCAATACTGAAAATGCTCGAAATCAAATTTTGCTTCGACAGAAAGATGCGCCCTTCAATGGAGAGTCAATCTAGCCTTCTTTTGTTGATCGATCATGGATAGAGACCCAAAAAATAAGAATCCCTAGATTCTTTAGCTGCATAATGTCTTCTTTCAGGGTGGCTCTGATACCATGTTAAATTTTCATATGCTAAGCTAGATCATTAGTATTTCATTTCGATTTCATAACAAAAGCATATAAACAGGATCTTTGAAAGATAGACAAGAACAACCATACAAAAGGAACACAAAGATTTATCCCGGGAAAAACCCAGCAAAAGCTTCCTCAATATAGATGCCCCAAAAAGGTAAAAAGGTAAAACCAACAAGGAGATCAAAAACCTGATCCTCCTCCTTCTCCAGCTACTTCTCTCCTCCACAAGTGCGCTACACAAGTGAGTGTGTGTGTTCCAAATGAGGAGCACTACACCTCTATTTAAATTCATCCATTCACTTAAGTTAACTCATATGTCATGTAGGCTCGAGTTAATCATGTAGGCTCGAGTTACACATGTAGGCTCAAGTAACCACACTGGGGTGCTAATGACCCACCTTTACAATTAGAGGAGACTGCCTCATGACTCTTATTAGTTCTTTCGATTAGGAGCATCAGGGTACAAATTAGTACAATTGGTTCACCCGGTAGGACCATCAGGGACCACAAATAAATACATATAGAATATTCTTCGAATTTACAGTATTTCAACAGATACAGATGATGGTGATTCAATATTTCTATACTCAAGATATAAATGATGATGATTTTAGTATTCCCATACTGAAGATATAAATTATGTTTCAGTATTTACATACTTTAGATTCAGATGATGGTGATTCCGTATTTCTATACTAAATATAGAGATGATGATGCTTTTAGTATTCACATACTAGAGATACAGATGGTGATAGTTCATTATTCACATACTGAAGATGTAGATGATCATGGTTTTGATGATGATGTACTGACGAAGCCTCTGTCTCGAGTAAAGTTCAAACACTTTTGAGACAAGCTTGGTGTTGTTCGGAAAGACCTTCCTCGAAAGGGGGAGTAGTGATGTTGCGGTGGGATTGTATCATCACTAGGCACTTTCCCTAAAGAGATCCAGGGACCTCGGTCCTAGAGAATGAAGAGGGATTGTATCATCCTGAGACATATGTCCATAATGGATCCAGGGACTTCGGTCATCGAGAATGTGGTAGGATTGTATCATCCGTGAACCTTGGTTTAGAATGGATCCGATGACTTCGTTCATCGAGAATGTGGTGGGATTGTATCATCCCTGGGCACTTTCCCTAAAGTGATCTAGTGATTGTATCATCCCGAGACATATGTCTAGAATGGATCCAATGACTTCGGTCATTGAGATTGTTGTAGGATTGTATCATCCGTGAACCTCGGTTCAGAATGGATCTGATGAATTCGGTCATCGAGATGGTTGTAGGATTGTATCATCCATGAACCTCGGTTCAGAATGTATCTGGTGACTTCAGTCATCGAGATGGTTGTAGGATTGTATCATCCATGAACCTCGGTTCAAAATGGATCCGGTGACTTCAATCATCGAGATGGTTGTAGGATTGTATCATCCATGAACCTCAATACAAAATGGATCCAGTGAATTCAGTCATCGAGATGGTTGTAGGATTGTATCATCCGTGAACCTCGGTTCAGAATGGATCAGATGACTTCGGTCATCGAGATGGTTGTAGGATTGTATCATCCATGAACCTCGGTTCATAATGGATTTGGTGACTTTGGTCATTGAGATGGTAGGATTGTATCATCCTTGAACCTCTGTTCGGAATGGATCTGGTGACTTCGGTACTCGAGAACGTGGTAGGATTGTATCATCTATGAACCTCAGTTCAGAATGGATCCAGTGACTTTGGTTATCAAGATTGTGGTAGCATTGCATCATCCTTGGACTTAGTCCTAAAGTGATAGGGACTGATTATCCTGTAATCAATCTGGTGACTTCAGTTGTCAAGAATGTGATGATGTTCCTGATTGAAAGATCAGAGTGTTTTGATGATGATGTTCCTGATCGAAAGATAGGAATTTGATGATGATGATGTTGTGATGATGATGATGTTCATGATCGAAAGATCAGAGTGTGACAACGATGATGCTCCTGATTGAAAGATCAGAATTTGATGATGATGATGTTGTGATGATGATGATGATGTTCCTAATCGAAAGATCAGCATTTGATGATGATGATGTTTCTCATCAAAATATTAGAATGTGATGATGATGATGATGATGATGCTTTTGATGTTTTGATGATGATGATGGTTTGAGAATGATGACTTTGATCGAAAGATCAAAATATGAAGATTTTGCTGATCGAAAGGTCAAAGTGCTGAAGATGATGTTGTTGATCAAAAGGTCAAAGTGCTAAAGATGATGTTGCTGATCGAAAGGTCAAAGTGCTGAAGATGATGTTGCTGATCGAAAGGTCAAAGTGCTGAATATGTTGTTGATCGAAAGGTCAAAGTGTTGAATATGTTGTTGCTGATCAAAAGGTCAAAGTGCTACAGATGTTGATGCTAAAGAGTTGCTAATGTTGAAGATTGAAGACGAAAACTATATAATGTTGGAAAGCTTCCAATGATTTATATATGTGTTACCCTGATGATGTTGATGATGTCCTCCATATCTCTCCTACTATTGTTGTTGTTGATGTTGTTATAGAATACCCTTCTTGTTAAGGGGGAGTGTTGAAATATTGTAACTTCGAAGAATGATTTATATGTATCTTTTTGTTGTCCTCGATGGTCCTATCAGGAGAACCACTTGTATTAATTTGTACCCCAATGCTCATAATAAGAAGAACTAATAAGAGTCATGAGGTACTCCCCTCTAGTTGTAAAGGTGGGTCTTTAGCACCCCAGTGTGGTTACTTGAGCCTACATGTGTAACTCAAGCCTACATGATTTAACTCGAGCCTACATATCAGATGAGTTAACTTAAGTGAACATATGAATATAAATAGAGGTGTAGTGCTCCTCATTTGGAGCACACACCCTCACTTGTATAGCGCATTAGTGGAGAAGAGAAGAGTAGCAGGAGAAGGAGGAGGATCAGGCTTTGATCTCCTTGCTGGTTTTATCTTTTACCTTTTTGGGCATCTAGATTGAGGAAGATTTTGGTGGGATTTTCCCTTTAGGGTTTTCCCAAGATAAATATGTGTTGTTCTTGTGATGTTGTTTCTTTCAGTGATCATATTTATATGCTTTTGTTATGAAAATGAAATGAAATACTGATGTCTTAGCTAAGCATATGAAAATTTAATACTTACCAATCTTGAATGAATAACTTAGTCACACTAATATTCCTCATATGTATCTGATTATTTTCAACTCTTGGCATTCCCATTGAATTCTAAGTGGTCTCATTCATCCACATGTTTCCCACATAGCTTGTCTTGTAAACACCCAACCCTATGGTGCCATGCCCTCTTTGTCATGCTATCATGATCGCAAGCCCATGTGAATATTAGTTTCCCAGATATTCCCCCATTAGGTCATCGCACATCCTAATCGGGTCAAGAGCAACCAGTATGCCATCACACATTACAATTATATCAGTTTAAGTGCATGCATCATGTCCACACTCACTACAAGTGTTCCCAACAAGTATGCTTGTTTCATCTCTTCCCATTATGTCCATCACATGTTCCTTTAGAAAGTGTCTTCGTCACAAAACACCCATCACAATCTTATTTCAAAAATTTACCCCTTTCATTATGTCTGTATCATAGATGTTATAAGGGTGCCTCTAGTAGGTGTTCCCATCACATGATGCTAGTCACAAGTGCCTCTAGTAAGTTAATTCCAAGTTCTCCCACTAGGTCCACTTAACCAATATGTTTCCAAAATAACATATGCCTAACTCATCTAATTCGATCTTTTATTTTGACATTCATCATCCATCATGCATGCCCATGGATAACGTTTCCCATGACAACCTCATTGTCTCGCCAAGTCACCTATGGCCCTATCCAACCCATGTAAGTTTCCATTGTCTAAGGTATTCCTTTCTTGTGTGCAATAGTGCCCAAAATCGATGTTTGGCCTTACTAATGATCCAAGGAACCGATAATAGAGTCATCTAGTGCACAACCTTTCATCATTATTGTATGTGTTAGAAATGACCACCAAAGTGATCATGTGATTGAGGTTCCCAAAGCCTCATAAGGATGGGTCCTTATATATTCCCTATCATTTTGACTCCAAGGAGACAAAATAAAATAATCCATTCAGGTTTCATGTGCTTAACTTAATTAAAAACCTCTCTATGTGTGTGTGTGTGTGTCACTTGAAATTTCTCTTCTCATTCAAATGTATGTTTTGATGATGTAATTTTATCGTGTTGTTATTATGTTTTCATTATTCATAATTTTTAGCTTTTCTGATCTAGGAGGATATTGGTGGCCACCCACCTATTCCACTTGGACCCCCACCATTGTTTCTTTTAGTTTTCCGGTTTCCTTAATTGTAGCACAATTTACTATTTTTGGCAGTTTTCGGTTCCTAAACTTCTGGAGCCATTTTGAGGCCGTAAACAACGTATTTTCGGCATCGAATGGTTGTCAAATGGAGGTAGTATGCCAAATTTACAAACCCGGGAAATTGATGTACCAAGCTACCCAATGGGGCCCACATTCTGGTGTTTCACCTCCTAGGATTAGGTTTTTGGATGTGTAGGGTTACCATTGTTTCTCAATAATTTATAGGTATTTGAGCCTCATTGTAACATAGAGTTCAGAGGCATGTAGCTACCACATCTCTTCTTGGAGATAAGCTACTAGCACTCTAGCTAGTTTATTTCCATTCTGTATGTAAACAAGTTTTAGTTCTTTAATTAATGAAATGAAGTGTTATTTTCGCTGCACCTTTGTTTCTATGGTTATTTGTGTATTCTGTTGTGTTCCTACATAAATCTGGATTAGTGGTATCAGATAAATCTACTCTTTCTCGATCCTTCTTTGAATGTCCCCAATGAGGGCGGGGTATAAAGAGTTAGGGATCGACCTGGTCAAACCTTTGCAAGATCATCCTCGCAAATATCGATGGCTGCCCATGGGGGACGAAAAGAAAGATGAGGGCGGAGAAGATCCTATCAAAATGTTGCTCGAGGAGGCCCTTGAAAAACAAAGTAATGTGCTAATTGATAAATTTTCCCATATCCTTCAACGACTTCCCACTGGCGGTGCATCTGCATCTAGCAGCCACTTTGGAGGCACAACCCCTTTTAAGGTACAAGTAAACTTTGACATTCCTATATTTGATGGCCGAATAGATGCAGACATTGTAGATAGATGGTTGAATCTATTAGAAGGATATTTTCAGTTCATGACTTTTCTGACCTGGAAAAGATTACCTTTTCACTACTCAAAGCCGCCCCCATGTCAAGGACTAGTGGGAAACCTACTGTGAGAGAAAGGAGGAGGAGGAACCCTCTTTGTTCTCGGCTGTACCCACTTGGAATTCATTCCGAGATACCATAAAGGGACAATATTATCACATGGATAGCTATGAGGACAAGTACATATAATGGAATACGACGCAGTAGCAAAGAGATCAAGATGTGCATGAGCTGGTGAATCTATTCCATACCCTGCGCATTAAGTTCGGTATCAAAGATTCAAAGAAAAATTTGGTGTTGAAGTACCACAGTTGTCTGCAAAGATAAATTTAGGAGGAAATGGAGTTCCTTTACATCTCCTCGCTTGGTATGACATACCGGTATGCTGCCAAAATTGAGCAAAAAATTCAAACAAAAAAAGCGAGACTTTGGATCTGCGAATTAGAAGCAAGCGAAAGGTGCCCCCAAACCACAGAACTAAGGACACAGCCAAGGCATGGTGACTGAAGACAACTTGCCAAAGTTGTAAGCAAAGAGCAACACTATGAATCCAAAGAAGGACATGAGAAAGTGGTGCAAGTTCAATAAGAGCCCCACTCTCAACACAAGTGAGTGTCGAGCCAAGCAGTCACTGGTGGCCGAGATAAAGGATTTTGAGTCAGGTACATACTCTGACACTGAATCAGAACCTAAGAAGGGGAATGATAGAGGGAACACTAGTACAAAATGAGGAATTAGCTACTAGGTGACTAAAAATTCTAGTCACGATAGGTTTTCCAAGTTATTTACTACTAAATATGAGCAATTTTGATTGACTCAACTATAAACGACTAAAATTAATGACTAATTTAGTCACCAGTTAACAAATATGACTAGATAATAAGTGACTGAGTTAAAAATGACTAAAATAAATGGCTTATTTAGTCACAACATAAAAAATGACTAGCTAGAAGAATATGAATTAGTCATTTATTTTAGTCATTTTTAATTGTGTCATGGAAAATTGCAAATTTGGCAATAAAGTGTAATTTTTGTAAGTTGTTTACCTTCTATTAGTAATAATATTAGTGACATGCACCTCAATCTTTAAGAGATCCAACAAAGCAATTGCATGAACTTTTAGCCTTATGGGGGCTTTTATGGTTTGCAAAAATAAATAATTCTCTAGCTTTCTATTTTTGGCGAATCAAAGGTCATGATAATTGATTGGGCCAGAGGTCTCACCAAGTTACAGTCACTGAGTTATATATGATTGTTGGTTGAAAAGGATTGGGATCCTAAAGAATTGTTTTATTTCTTTATCATTCAGGCACCTGTACAGGGAGTTCAATTCTGACGCGGACCTACTATGTTGAATACTTAGGCTAAGAGGACTAGATTTACAAGTAATTTGTCTGAATCTAAGAAGATGCTTGAAGACACATCTAAGAAGAGTAAATGGAATTGGAGTTTACGCAATTCTAAACATGGTGATGAGATTGGTGTCGGTGGACAGAAATTGAAACTGACAAATATTGGTATTGAGATTCACGTTGGGTCTCCAGTGCCTTCAGAATGACATCAATGTTTAGACCTTCAGGTTTGTTCTGTGTTTTTCTTGATTATCTATTGTGTTTTTTTTCTATTCATGTTTTTTTTCTTTGTTGTGGATGTGGTGGAGATGAAATGGCTAGATCATAATTCCCTTACAGTAACAGAGCAATGCTACACCTGCAGATGCACTATAATAGGCCATAAGGATCAAATCTATTATTGGATATCCTATGATTTTCACAAGTTGCAGCCCCGAAAATAGGTCAGACCTGCCCAGGTTCATAATAATATTGCTATGTTTACAGATAAAACTCAGGAACTAGCAATTCAAGGGTTGGTAGACCAAAAATGTTGTGTATAGGATTTCAGACTAAAGGTTATAATATCTAATAATTTCCTCGCTTCAAAGTTCAAGGGAGGGACTTGGACTCTTTACTTTCCCTATGGGACCCCTTCCAGAAACACATACGGGAGGAGTTGTGCAAGTCTTTACCTGCTGTTGCACCTCTTTTTTTGTAGTAAAGTATAATGCTTTCCCAAATACTAAAACTGCGTAATCTGCTTAATATTGTTATATTTGTAAGATTCATGAGCAGCCCCCAGGAATTGTAAGACTCATTTATTAACTTTGGGGATTACAACAATCTCATACGGAAATAATCCTTCCAGTCACTACTACATTTCGATCCAAAATCAAACAGCGCGTGGATTTATCTTTTTAAACTTACCAAAAATCACAAGGATACATTTTTTTTTGTAAATGTGGCCACAAGCGTCGGTGAAGTGACGACTATTCTCATAACCGTCGGTTAAGCGACGACGAGTTAGTAAGCGTTGCTTAAGCGACGACACCTTTAATTGGTCTGTGGATTTTTGGTTTTGAAGTGATGATGTGGTTGAGGAAGAAGTGGGTGGTCGTAAGAGAAGTGTTGACAAATGTTAACATTGCTTAAACCATTTGATAAATCAGGTAACGGCCAATAATCTACTTGTGGTCATAATTGGATATAGGGTGACATTCCATAACGTTGATCCCTTAGTTGCAAAAAATGCTAATAATGATAATGGGATATGGAGGAGTAGATTGTGCTTAGGTTTTAGGGGTGAGAATTTGACAATTCTTGCATAGATTAATCTCATGAATGTAGTGATGTGAAAAGAAAGCCAACAAATATCCCACATAAAGGATCTTTTGGGTGATGGCCATTCTTGATAAATGGTCATTGTAAGCATCCCATGAAATCTATTGAGAACTTGTTTGAACTCTTTCCGAGTTAGGAATTGACATACTATGATGTCAAATCGGCATTGATACATGTTTCCTTTAAGGAGGAGGTAACAAGGACACCAATGATGAATGTCTTGATGGTCATATTGAGAGAGATGTGGATCAAAGCTCAGTGTGTAAAGGTAGTTCAAGATAATGTCATAACATGGGTTGTTCGATGCTATAACAAAAATATGCTTGTCAGGAGCAATACTATTGAGTGGTCATTGGATTACATGGGTAGGGAAGTCAGCGATGAAATTGATGAGGGACAAAGCTTTCTTATGTTTACATGTATAAAATTTAAGGTCAAATTCTTGGAGAAAGGATATCCAATGAGAAAATTTTCCTTTAATGAGCTACCATCCCAAGATACACTTCATGCGATTTGAATTGGTCATGATATTGATGTGGTGAAGAATGATATAGTAGTGGATATTATGTATTGAATGAGCCATGATCAATGCCATCTTCTTTTCATGCTTTTTATTTTTATTCTAGTCCTCCAATAATTTCTTGTGATAATAAAATACATGCTTGCAATCATCCTCCCTATATTAAATTAACAAATTAATAAAATTTGTAACTAAGCTTGTTTGACATAACTTGGTAATCCACCCAAAATAGTGAATATCTCGTTCATATGAGACATGTTAACACTCTATATAATGTAACACCCATAATATTTTTTTATGCTACTCCCACCATTACCATAATTTTTAGATACCAGACCTCCACCTTGAGTTTCATCATATCATCGATAATGACATAAAAAGTAAAGTGATGTTTCATCTAAGTTAATGCCATGAAAGATAAAGTAATGTTTCAACTAAGCTACCCATCCTAACGAGTTAAAACCATCAAAACTTAATCCACTTCAAAATTAAAACATAAATGAACTTAAATCCATCATAATCATATCTTATCCCATAAACATCCCATTTTTTATAACAAAAGCAAATAATATATACACGAATCTCGTTCCTAAATAGCCCTCAAGATTTATATGTTTATATAGTTGTCCATATAAATGGAAGAAAAATATCTAAATCTTGTCGAAACACAAACCACCCGACTCCTGCTATCTTATCCCTTTTACACCTTATCCTCTCAGTGTCGCGGTACGAAGGTGTGTGTTTTATGAGATTTGAAGATGATTTTCAAAGGCATAGTCATATTTGGACTGTGGATTTTTGGTTTTGAAGTTTTTAGGTAAAAGTGAAATTGATGAGAATTAGACACTATCCGATGAAGCTATAGGATCCTTTTGCAGTTTTAGAATTTTTGCAAGGTTTTAGGGCAGGTTTTTTTGAGGTTTTTGTGAAGATGGTAGCTTCATGCTTTTCAATGGAGACTACCCAAGTGCTGCCTTCATTAGAAGAAACAGCATTAACAGCTTTAGGAGGAAGTTCAACATGTCTGAAGGCTCCTTATTCAAGGCTTCCTATGATGGCCTTGCCAACGGCTGCCCCTTGTCATTCAGGGATATCCCATGCCCGCCATGGTATTTCTTGTTTGACCCCTTTTTTGGGTAGGAAGCGGGTCCTAAGAATTAGATCATTGGCACAGGATTCACCAGTGGTGGCAGAAGTGGTAGAGGAGGCACAGGATATTCCTTTGGTGCAAGTAGAAGAACAAGTGGAGGAGCCCCCCCTACATCAGGAGTTTCAGAAGGAAAAGAATCAGAAGAGCAATTGGGGGGGATTCAAGCGGTTCAGGAGGAAGAATCAGATGTAGTAATTGGTACAGAGAGCAAATCAGAGCAAGAGACAGTTGAAGACCAGGACTATCCTCCTCTTCCTGAGGGCACTAAACTATATGTGGGTAATATCCCCTTTGACGTTGACAGTGAAGGGATTTCCAAAATGTTTGACGAGAGTGGGGTTGTTGAGATGGTAGAGGTATTATCCAGTTACCTTTTCATTATTACAAATTTGGGTTTTGGAATGTATGTTCCTTTGTGTGTGTCTGTCAAGTGTTTTGATGCCGAATGTAGAGGACCAGTCCATGATACAATCTCCCTGTAACTTTTCACTCTAGATACTTATGACCTCAAACTGAGTCTTTAACTCGTCACTCTCCATTTTACCCCAACATCCTGCTGTCCCCCATGAATTTCCCTAAAATTTGGGGGGTGTCTGCACATATCCCCCATGTGCATTTCCCCACTCCAACACTCCCAGGTCCTGAAAACTTGGTGGAACGCTGGAGAAAACAGAGATGAATACAGTCACTCAGAAAAGTAGAGCAGGAAGTTCCCGGTCTGATACCAAGTAGAAATCGAGGTTTAACCTAGATCATAAATGGCCCTCGACACAAGAAACAGATAATAGGATAGCAAGAATCTGAATCTATACAGTATTAAGTTATTGAAATACAGGAGATTGCCAATATTTATAACAAACTGGGAGAAGCTCACAGTTCATAATTTCATGGGATACCAACCAGGAAAATAAGGTTTTCCAACTTGGCAGATAAGGATACCCGTCTGGAAGATAAGTATTAGCCCATGTAAGCTTAACAACTATCTACGTACAGTAACAAGATCTGATTGTGTATCCAAGACCAGACTTCTAATTTTAATAATGCAATTAAACATTGATTGTCATTTTGACAGCTGGAGAAAGGCATCCCAAACTTTCAACAAAGAAAATTTAGAACTTATAAACAAAATGTAAAAACAATATATGGGAACTGAAAAGTTTTCATTAGTCATTTTAAAACATGTATTTAGCTGTACAAACAAAATATCCTATTAGTTTGGTTTATTAGGTTGCACACAGTATAACACAAAATTAGACATGCAAGGAACCATCTCCAAGTGCATATGCTACAAATTGAGCTCTTTAGCCTCAAAAACTCCAATTCTACAACTGCTATGTCAAATCAAGTTTCATGTCACATTTCTGATCACTTAGTAATGGCAATTCTTGCCAATGCCAAATGCCAAAAAGTTGAACATCTCATACAAGAAGAACTAATTACATCAAACTGTAGTATGTAATGTCATGTGAAATGTATTTACTTCTCTGAGATCCTGTATAGGCATTTTCAGTGCTGCCTGATAGAAGTTGCAACCCATACATTTTTCAAGATGTCTAAAAGGTCATTTCAGAGGTTCTACAGTTAACTCCAAAATTGACCACATAACACACAATAGACAGTTAAAAAGTTCTAGAGGCTTGGACAACCTAATGTATCTATTGGCCTATCTATCTTAATGTTGTTTTTACATTACACTCGAAATGATAGCATTCTGAGCACCTGTCATGCTGTCCAGAATGTGAGGATACATAATTGTAAAGATAAAAGAGACCTCCATATTTAACTGCATTGGTAGTTGAAAATGCTAGGCTGCATATGCAATCTTAATTCAAAGTAAGGCCAGGACTCTACATTTACAGTACTCATTTAAACCTGTTAAAGCTTCTGTATGGTTGAGAATCAGTATCATGTCATTTGTGTGAGGATGGCATCAGAAAGCAACCATTTTCAGTCAATTTCCACCATGGATTTTCATTTATATACTAGATGAGTTTGATTCCAAATGAAGAAACAAAGACCACATTTACCTCCCTATAGAATTTCATTTCCTGACTACATTTCCATTCAAAGTAGTCATTTATTTAGCAATCAGATTGATTCCACGTACCCAAAGCTCTACATTTACGGCACTTCCAGCTTCAAAATGAACCTCTCTTCCCTTAACAGTGACAATTCTAAATATCGCTGGTTTATCTGCATCACCTTTGTACGATTTTTGTGGAATGTAACACTTGGTCCCACCCCTGCTTCTTTGCAAATAACATTTCTTTTGCTAGATTTGCCCCATGTTAGCAATCCTGATTTAAGCATTCGAACCATCTTCATATGAGGAGCACCTTTACCTTGCCTAGTGTGATTGCAGAGTTTTTCACCAGCAAAAACCATATTCCGTGCAAGATGATTCAATATGACACCTTCAACAACTCTTGATAGTTTATTTCTCCTGGCAAGTGCCGAAGTCGTCTCACCTCTATGATTTACTAGACAATAGTCAGATCCTCTGAGAAGTAGGATTTTACAAGCATCTGCATGGCCCTCCCTTGCAGCAAGCATCAGAGGAGTGTAACCATCCTCATCAAGGGAATTGACTGCACAATCTGCTCAAACCACATATGTAGTGGTATTTTTTCAGGGATAAAACTGCTGAAAGGTGGTAAGATTTCCTTGCAAGGAAGTGGGAATACTCTGAGGAAAAATGTCAATAGAAAATCAAGTTGCACATTATCAAGATAGATGTAAGAAAGCTATCATGTGGAAATCAGGTGCCCTTTCATACCCTAAACAAGTGGCCTTTCTCATATGAATTGCCATGGAATTGAGGTACTGACCTAATTCCAGCATAACCAGCTCAGCTGGCTTGAATCCTTATCCTTCGGCATCCTTTTACCTGGTGCTAACTGTTATTATTTTGTTGGAGGTGTCTTCCTGTCCTTCTACACCTTTCCAATTGTCCGAAGGAATTTTTAATTTCTCTGGTTTCTTTAGGATTAGCCAGACGCAGTTCTAAGGTCATTTTGCATAAGTTCTTTCCAAGTTGATCTGTTCTAACTTCATTTCTGACCAAATCCCCTGTCCTGTAAAAGAGGGTTTCTGCTTGTATCTACATGCAGTATCCTAGAAATTTTAAAATTTAATTATGCAGTCAATTCAGTTCATAGAAAGTAACTTTTTAGATATGAATCACAATGGAGATAGATACTATTAGCACAGATGATCAAGATTGGTATGTTCTTCATTCTTCAGGTACATGCAAGATACAAATTTCACCATCATTTGCACAAGCAATATAAGATTATGTGATGTACAGGCTATTATCTATTAGTTTAATACAATTGACATGAACATTCTGATTTGGCGACTGAGAAATAATTTTTCTGGATTAGAAACCAGTTGAATTTGATGAATCATGTCTAAAATTAGTTGCACACTACGATTTGCAGCCTTTATCTTATTCCCAACTTGCAAGGAGTATTCATGAGCTTGCTGTAGCAGCTGATCAGGTTAGTGTTTGTAGTTTCCCTTCTCTTTGTGCTTTTGATCTGTAATCTATTCTTGGCCTTTTAGTTCTTATTGGCTGTATTTAACATTATTGCAATAATTTTACAGAAAAGCTCCCAAAAGCAGCTAGTACATCAAGTATTTCCCAAACTTGTTGTGTATAATTCAGTTGATCCTTCATTGGCTCCATCTCTACTGATGGTATGTAACTGTTCACTATTTATCTGTCTGCATATTCCTGAACCTTTGCGTGTAATATGTAGATCCCACAAGCTTAATTGACATTTTGTTTCCAATTTGTATATGCTATGTGACTTGAAATTGCCTTGCATTTTTTACCATATTTCAAGTGATAATCTTTTTAGCTTTTTAATTAGCAGAGAGGATAATGTAGTGATTTTGAGCTTTCCTTGTAAACAATTTCTAATGTCATATGCATAAAAATGTGATGCCATATGTTCATTTGGATAGTAAAATTCTTATAATAGACATGTCATTTATATACTTCTGCTCTTATGATGGATGTTACATCTGTAAATATGCAGCTTCATCAACAATGTGAAGACATAAGTGTTTTGTGCTATATATACTACTACTTAACCAGGATTTTGTCAGATAATGGTTCTCAAGGTTTAAGTGCTGGTGGTGGAATACCCACACCTAATTGGGATGCTGCTGCTGACGTGGATGTTGCAGGAGGGGTGACAAGGGCAGATGTGGTACCTCGTATTATTCAACAACTGAGTGCAAAAGCATCAAATGCTGATGTGGAAGGTATGCTTGTCCTTTCATGAAGTGGGATAAAGTACATTTCAACTTGGTTTTCTGTGCATTTCATACCTTGAAGATGATTGCAGTTTAGTCAGAGTTGTTGGAAGAATGAAGGAGAACCATGTAGAGTCTAGTCAGTTTCTTCAGTTTTGCTTAGGCTATTTCTCTAGTGAAGGTGTTTGACATATTAGTTTCTCATTGTCCTCTCTGGTAACTGCTGTCGATGTTTATGCCATATGTCAATACCCAGTGAATAACTTTGGATTATATAAGAAACTTTAACGTTTTCTAGAATCCTTTGAATTCTCTAGAATCTACTACTTTGAGACTGTATTTATAGCCGGATCCCTATGATATGTGGGGTTTTCTTCTTATTCTTTTAGCTTGAGTTTATCTTTGCTATTCTTTGGCGATGACTTATGCACTCTCCTATCACTCATTTTGGCAGGTTTTACTTTCCAGTCCCATTGACCTAGTTTGGTCATTTGTAGACATCAATATAATTGGATTTGATTTGATTTTCTTACAAAAATATCCTATAAAAATGCTCTTTAATCCACTTTAGAAGAAACATATCTACTGATAGATCATTATGGATATCAATGAGGGCTATTACAATGGCTGGATGAACCATACTTTATGGCTTCAATTTTTTAACAGGACAGTCACATGCTTCAGATGTCTAAGCTTGCAAGAGTTTACATTTGTTGGAATTGTAATGGCCTAGGTCTTACAACAAAGTGGAAGAATGAAAGAGAGCAAGAATTTCTCCTTGAAAGTTGTTCCTCTTTGCATTACTCTTGTTACAACTCAAACTAGCATGTGTTCCTCTTTGCACTACTCCCAAACATAGTTTCAAAAGTATTGCTCCCAAAGAAAAGTGGTCCAATGAGTGATGAACGAATCCTAGATCACACCGTAGGTCTCCTCATAGACCAAATGACCGCAAAATGTGCATAGATCACCTCCAAGAGTGAACGCTAAGCCAAAGAAAGCATGCCAAGTGTGGAAGAGATACTCCAATTTTGAACTCCCTCCAATAAATCCTCAAAAAGTGTGCCAAGAGTCCTCCAAAGCTGGATGCTATCTTCTAAATGGCATAAATGATGAGTGGATCCTCTCCAAAGTGAATGCCCCCATAGATAAGGCCTCCAAGGGATGGACGCTCCTCCAAATATGGCAAGAGATGACATGTAGATCTCCTCTGGAGTGAACGCTATCTACAACTAAGCATCACACATCAACAAGTCACCTCCAAATGGTGGAATCCTCCATCACATAAGCATGTGATGATGTGCAACAATGCTCCAAAATGTCCAACTATTACCCATCAAAAAGGTGTGCTACAAACCCTCAAAAGGTGGACGTTCCATCATGTAAGGCATAAAATGAGTCTCCAAAATGAATGCTCCATGAAAATTAAGTGAAAGATGATGTAAGGGCCACTAGTGAGACTCCTAAAGTGAATTCTCTAACAGACCAAACCCCAAAAAGTTGAGCATTCCATCACACCTATTAACAGCTGAAAGGTTAATAATAAAAAAATTAGTAGGCTTTATTTGTTGTAGGATTTTTTTTAATTTTCAAATACCTTTTAGAAAATTTTGTTTAAGAGTAGTCACATGATTTATTTGTTTTAGGTAAAAGTACAACCTTAGATTCTTCAACTGATCTGCAGTAAAGTTTGTACAGCACTGAAAACGGGCTTCTTATGTCACTGTATTTTTGTGCAAAAAGTTGATGTTATTGGAATTTGTAATGTTCTTTCTGTTTGAAGCTATCTTCAACTATCTTTGATCTCATTGAAGCCATGCTTGCCCTAAATTTATAAAATGCTATGTCGTGCAATTTAGATCATGTGACAGATATTATTCCCACAGTCCTAGAGATAGAGAAGCACACATGGAGCTAATTTGATGTGCATCAACCAAAATATAGCGGACCCAATTTGAGATGAGTTCAAAAACTGTTATGCATTTGATATTTACTGACTGTCCACTACATCTCCATTTGTAACCTTCATCTATGTGCATTTTTATCTTGTAACACGAAAGCTCGAAAGTTTGTGTGAATGCGAATTGCATTTGTTTTGAATCCAGCTCCTAAGAATCTGGCAATGAAAAGAAAATGAAGAACACAAGCAGTAGGGATGCTGAAGAAAAGATAAAATGCTAACTAATTTCAAGTTTGCAACACATATGCCATCATATCTACAAGATTATTCTCTTTCTAGGCTTGCCTTTCACTTTAGGTATCACATTGTATCATGAGAAAGTTTTTGTTTGCATCCTATTTTGAAAGAAACTCCATGGAGTACTTGAGCCCTGCATTTGTCTAATTGCTTGAAAAGCCCAAAAGTAGAGCTGTTACAAGTATCTTGCAAATTATTTGAGCATCTTTGCAGTCAAGATATAACTTAGGAAATTATTTGCGCAGACATGGTGCATGCAATGTTGAAATCTTGATAAAAGACATGCACACATTTTGCAGGAACTATAATTATTAGGCATAATAAGATCCATACATGAAAACTGGGTAAGGGCACATTCTCTAAATAAAAAAAAACATAAGATTAAAGTATATTTGATAAGATTTTTTTTGGAAATAAAACTGCTTATATTACACAAAATATATGCAAAAGGAGGACAATATGTAAAAGAGCAGGGACAAATAAATTAAAGCCAAATATGTAAAAGAGCAGGGGCTTAAAATGATTATGTACTGTTTATATTAGACTTTGCTTATATTGAACACTATATTAGAGATCTAGCAATTGAGAGTGCTGTGCAGGGCACAAGGGTTGAATGTTTAGATATCATTGGGGTTTCAGAGTTGAGGGACGAGTCACATATATCCAAATACATTCTCAGATCAAAAGGTGGTTCTTAGGATTGTTTGCATTGGTGTCTTCCAGGAGTGCTTGATACATGGAATGAACTCCTGTTTGCTTAGCTGTTGTTTCCACAACCAAAGAATCCAGCAGCACAAACATGATGTGGTGACACCGTGTTACTTTTTATTGGCCATTGCACAGGACTCCAGTGATGGTTTATGGAAGGCAGTTAATAACTGGTTCCAACATGAACAGATCATGAATTGGAGGTTAATTGTAATAGAGCATAGTAAGTAAATTCACATTTCTTTGTGTCCTATTGTCTATTTGGCTATAGCGTATCATTCTTTCATTCCCAGAAGAAAGCATGACAAGGACTAGCAGCAGATATCTTGTTGCAGTTGCCATGCATTTCAAAGATTTTCCACCAAAACAATTGGAAAATGCATCCTTGTAAGTTTCCTACTAGAATAAAAGGCAAGTTATTCATTGTGGCATATTGAGTCACTATTTTGTTTAATTATCATTGTTGATCCTGCTGAAAAGTTGGTTCCAAAGTCATTTTTCCTAGTTTTTATTTTTAATGTGATTCAGTATGCTGTCGCAGGCAGGCCTATACTTTTCTCCTGTAAAATTGGATTCATGTACTTTTTGCCAGTCCCATTGGCCATTTTCTGTCAGTGGATATCTAAATATTAAATTTAAATTTAAATATTGTGTGCTATGCACATAGGTCCTATTGAAGACCTTTATGCATGATTTTCCTATTTTGGATAGGTCAGTATTGAACACTGCTGTTGTCAACAGAAATAAGTAAACTTGCTTCCCCACAACAAAAACTAAATTCTCAGTACCATTATAGATCGGGTGGCTGCTAACTGAAAGTGTTAAATGCCCACTGAAATTGGCTGCTAACTCAACACTAACTGAATTTTTAAGTGCTCAGAACCTAAAACTAGAACTTAAACTCAACTTCTGCATGGTTTGTTTAAAGATGGGTAAAAGACAAGGTTTATGTTTTGACTGCGCTCCTTTTTCATGCTACACTAGCCAATGTTCCCCCTTCTTTTGAAATATACTCTAGAGTCTATCCATATATAAGAAGTGTTCTGTACATGTTGTTTATGAACACCATAACAAGTGCTTCTATCCTTTGCATGTACATCGACCTTGAAACCCTGTGCACCTTTGCTGCTGTGACTCAGGCCCAGGCAAGGAATATATTCACAGAAATTAACTTAGTGCAACATGCCTTCTCTCTCGCAATATTGACAACAAATTCCTCAGCACTGCTCACCTATCTTCACAGCTTCGAAACACAGGAAGAAACACTAGTTTCAGCTGGTTTGTTCACTAAAATTTTGACTGCATATTCTTCACAGGACAGAGCATTATAGCCCATCTGTTGAGTGTTACTGTTTCTCCTTGAAAAAGTAACAATGCCATTATTTATTGAAATACAATATCTGGTATGTGTTCTGTCATCCTTTTTGTGCTGTTCAAACTTCATTGTTTATCATCACATTATTTTGTGACCTTTGTCTCTTATCTCATTAGCCTGTTTCTTACATGCATCATTTTCTCAACCAGCCATTTTGTACCTCCTCTTGCAATACTGATTCTCAAGAAAAAACCTTTTACTATTGGGCAAAGAGAACTTGGATGATGCCAATAGATATGTGATGCTTCCTGTGAAATACAACACAGGATTGTAGAGTGACCATTACATGAATTTTATACGACATAACCTAGACACAATATATGGATTTTCGAAGAAGTGTTACAAGATAATGCTGGCATTTTTTATATGGTTCATGTGTATTCCTTTTCTATCTCCCTCAAAGATCCCTTGACATGAAATATTAGGACTATATCTGTACCCATGGCTACACTTTTATGCCTTACCTTCATTTTCATTTTGTGGCAACACTTTTATCCCATCCCTTCACTTTCATTTTCTGGAAGACTGGCAAGTTGGATACCTTCTGCAAAAAATTCGCAAACAAGGGGCTTACTCTTGTGTCAAAAACTATGTAGTGCTTGTTTCTGTCCACTCCCACTTGTATATGGAGCCAACCTGCCGGTGATAGAATTTAGGTTGGTTTCATGGCATGTGTTGTTCTTGTAACTTACCATTAAGAGCCCAACAAAATTCCTATGCCTTTGTTTGTTTGTTATATGAAATAACATATTTTGAAGCCGTTATCATTTATTTGGGGGTAATTATTGTGGTAATTTAATGAATTCAAATGTCTTTATAGGGTTAGGAATTCTATTTTTTCTCTTTTCTGGTCTAGTATGTTGGATAGATTTGCTATGCTGTATTTGCATTAATATTAAGAGGGAAGTCTCATCATAGTTTTGCTTGTGATGATTTTGGTTAATGCACTTTTACATTCAAAGATCTGATGCTTCATAATGCATTCTATTTGTACAGAACACAAGCATTCAAAACTCTATGGAATTCAGACCCAGATCTGGAATTCAAGGTCGAGGTGGAAGGGGGGGATCTTTAATGGGTCATGGATCTGTTAGAGCAAGCTATCTTCCTATTTTACAAGGTATGATTTTTCCACAGACAGCTCTTTTACAGTGAAAGTACCATTGAATAAAATCATGGCTGTTATAATAAACCAATACACAGGACTTTGATTTAAATTTATTTGTCCATATTTTAGAAGTTGTAGCTTCTTATTGTGTGCCCATGTTATTTATTTAAAATGCAGTACTTTAAAACATCCTATCTATTTTCTTCTTGCCTAAGGTTATAGGGCAATGACATAAAATAATGCTTTTTATTGCAAAGACTACATGTATATCACAGAAAATGCTTAACTAGAAATGACATATGTAATATGTATACAAGGTAGAGAGTGTGACTAGCAAAACAAGTGGGAAAGAACAAGGCATCGATGCATATACTGTATATTGTTTATAAACATATTTTAATAAGTTTGTGGAATTATTTTATTCATATATTGGTGGTGGTAAGGGCTCAAATGCAAGGGAGAATGGTACCTATAAAATTGCAAACAAGGGTGACAACGCTGCCATACCTCCATTCGTAAATGAAAATGTCCAAGCTAAGGAATGTTCTTCAGGAACAAGGTAGAGAGCTTTAACACAATTGTATTATGGTAGGAATGCATTTTACTTTAGCTTATGCCCTTTGATTATGATTAATTAGACACCACATTATAGTGGGTGAACGCTTGAAGTTGATTCAGAAATGACCTCTTAGTTTATCTGGTCAGCAGTGTCTATCACTTCTGTAGATAAGTTTTTCTTTTTGGTTACAATGATATAATCTGCCATGTGTTCTAACTCAGCCTTTATAATGTGTGAATATTTCCAAATGAAATTTCATTTTACTGCATACTATTTACCTGCAATAAACATACATATATAAATAATAAAGTTTTGATATGTTGGGAAGCAGGTGATTTTTTTTTTAAAACACTTATAGTCGTCGGTTAAGAGACGGCCTGTAGGTGATTTAAAAAAAAAAAAAATTCAATACCATCGCTTAAGCGATGGCTCTACAGTCGCTTAACCGACGCTTACGTTTTATAGCCGTCGGTTAAGCGATGGCCTGTAGGTGATTTAAAAAAAAAATTCAATACCGTTGCTTTCTTCGACGGCCATGCTGTCACTTAACCGATGCTTACGTTTTCTCCACAGTCGCTTAACCAATGCTTACGTTTAAAGTTTATTATGAATTAGATGTTGGATAACCGACGATTTACATTTAACCGACGGTAAACTGAGGTGTCGCTTAACCGACGGATTGGAAAGATGTCGGATAACCAACGAAAATCCACTGACGCTTAAAAAAAATCATAGTGCCGTAAATGCGATAGGGAAGTGTCAAAAATCCGACAATATGGCCGCCGGATTTTTGGTCGAAATGTAGTAGTGTGGGGTGCATAAATTTTGAAGAGAAATGTTTTGACCATGTCATTTGCACTAAGAGATTCACAAGAAGCCCAAGTGCAGTTTTCTTTGGAGCGAGGCGTGCCTGCTGTGATTGGTGTAATGGGGACACATCAGCTTCCTTACCCTTCCCATAGTAGGGATCGAAACGTCGATATTTGCGAAATCATCCAACGCAGCTCCTTCTTATTTACAATTCTCCACTGCGTAAATGACTACTTTCATAAATACTAGTTATTGGTAAGTTGTAATAGTAATAATTATGTAGTTTGTAGATTGATATCTATCATAAATTTGTTTGAATATCATCATTGTCAAGCAATAACAACTTCTTAAAGGGTGCTAACTCAATGGTAGAGTGCCTGCCTAATTATAGGCAGGAGGTTGGTGGTTCGATTCCTCCGTGCCCTATCATAAATTTGTGACTACAAAAACAACTAAATTAACATATATACGACTATTAGTAGCTAATTTCTCGTATCTTAGTCGTATTTAACTTAGTCATTAATATGTTAACATCTAGTAGTTTATTTAGTCATATATTTGGTCATTAATGGTTGCAATCAGTGACTAAATCAGCGACTAAATCAATGATTAACTCAATGACTAAATCAATGACTAAATTCATGACTAAATCAATGACTAAATCATTAACTATCAATGACTAAAACAATGACTAAATCATTGACTATCAATGACTAAAGCATTGTCTATCAATGACTAAATCATTGTCTATCAATGACTAAATCAATGACTAAATCATTGACTATCAATGACTAAAGCATTGTCTATCAATGACTAAATCATTGTCTATCAATGACCAAATCAATGACTAAATCAGTGACTACTAAGTCAAGATATTAATGACTAGTGAAATACAACTAGCTATAAGATAGTGGTAATTTGCTACTATTAGTCACCGACTCAAAAATAGTCGTTTATAGCCTGATTTTAGTCATTTTTTTAGTCATTAATTTCTCATTTTCTACTAGTGGAATAAGATTATCAATGCAGAGCCCAATGCCACCGTTTCCACCATGAAGATCAAAAAGGAAGAACCAGAAGATTTAGAGGAGGAGGAGCGTCTTTTCCACTCCCAGATGTGGGTAAAGGGTTCCCCAATACAATTCATTGTCGACAGTGGGAGCCAAAAGAACCTCATTTCAGTAGAGTTTGTGAAGTTGTTGGGTTTTTCGACCACAGCACACCCACAACCGTACACCACCGGGTGGCTTCACCAAGGACGGGATCTCCATGTCATCTAGCAGTGTCGCCTTCCCTACAGCATCAAACCCTTCACCGATGAGGTATTATGTGATATTGCTCCTCTTGATGTTTGTGATGTATTATTAGGTCAACCATACTTATGGAAGTGACATGTTGTGTATGAGTCCCGACCTCACGCTGTTATTATTATGTTGGGAAATAATTTGTACAGGATACCACAGGTACCACCTCTTGCCGCTATCTCTTTGGTTACTACAAAAGAATGCAGTAAGCTCATTTCCAAAACCAGAAAATTTGTTTTCTTGATGATCTTCCCTCAGGGAAAGATGAAAATCATGGCCACGACCTCCAGACAAGTCCCCTCTCCATGAAAACAACAAATGAACAAGGTCGTGGAGGAATACTAGGACATATTCACCTCACCCACAGGGGTTCCTTTGAATTGTCAGGTTAAGCACCCCATCGATCTAAGCCCAGGTGTGTTGATGCCCAATGGATCAATCTATCAACACTCTATTCTAGAGAATAATGAAATCAGGAGGCAAATTTAGGAGTTGCTGCAGAAGGGTCACATCTGGCTAAGTTCATTACCCTGTGGGAGCCCGATCGTGTTGGTACAGAAGAAGGATGGGACTTGGAGACTCTGTATTGACTATTGGGAGCTGAACAATATTATTGTCTGGAATAGGTACCCGATCCAATGGATTGATGACCTCCTGGACCAGTTTAAATGGGAAAAATATTTTAGCAAGATCAAATTAAAGTCCTGGTATCACCAAGTACTGTTCGAACAAACCGATGTGTGGAAGACTGCCTTCAAAGCCAAGGAGGGCCTTTTCGAATGGTTTGTCATGCCTTTCGGGATGATGAATTCTCCTGCAACATTCATGAGACTGATAGACGACATCTTGCATCCATTCACCAAATCATTTGTAGTAGTCTACTTGGATGACATCCTGATATTTAGCCAAACTTGGGAAGAGCACCTCCACCACATTCGACAGGTCCTCCAAACACTGCGAAAGCACAAGTTGTGTGCCAATTTGGACAAGTTCACTTTTGGAATGACCCAGGTTCAGTATCTAGGATACATTATTGATGAGTGTGGGGTACATGTGGATATAACTAAGATCCAAGTCATTCGGGATTGGCTAGCCCCAACTACTCTAACAGAGCTTCATAGCTTTCTGGGCCTTGCTAATTTCTACCGCAGGTTTGTATTGGGATCCTCTCATATAACTTGGCCCCTGAGTCAAGTCACCAAGGGAGGAGCGAAAGAAAAAAATTTCTGGTCGAAAACTCAATAGAAGGCATTTGCAGAATTGAAACATCGCCTCTATTGTGCCCCAGTTCTCACATTACCATACTTGCAAAAACCATTTGAGATTGAGACAGATGCCTCTGACTATGCTATTGGGGTAGTCCTTACTCAACAAGGGAATCCAATGGCATATCACGGTGAGACACTTCTTGACACAGTCCGCAAATATCCCACTTATAAAAAAGATATGTATTCCATTGTACATTCTTTCCAACAATTGAAGAATTACATTTTGGGGAAAGAAATGATCATCCTCATATACCATCGACCCCTGCAGTTCATAAAGACACAAGGGAAGTTACAGAACGATCGCCATCAGAAGTGGTCCACATATCTACAACAGTTTCATTTGAACATCAAGTACAAGGAGAGAAGCACCAATAATGTTGCAAATTGCCTCAGCTGACCATTGATCGTGGCGATAACCACCATGCTCAACTCTTGTGGGTACGATACCTCTGATTGGCCACTTCTCTACAAGAGTGATCTAGAATTCAACCACACATACAAAACACTCTTGGAAGGAAACCAAGTTCCAAATTTTCACTTCCAGGATGCACTACTATGTCATATGGGGAACCTTTGTGTTCCTTCAAGCGAAGGTGCCAAGATGATTTGGGAAGCGCACTACAGTCGGGTCATTGGGCAATTTGGGGTCGATAAAACAGTGGTAGTACTACAGAAGTTTCTACTGGTTGAACCTTCAATAGCATGTTAGGAAGTACATTCGATCTTGCACTGTCTTTGCCATTTCCAAACCATCCATCAAGAAGCAAGGCCTCTATACTCCATTTACTACCCCTAATGAACCTTGGGAATCCATCTCCATGGATTACATGTTGGACCTTCCTTCTACTAAGCATGGAAATGACTGTTTTTTCATGGTCGTCGACCGATTCTCAAACATTCTCGTCTAGCCTATGGTCAATGCTAGACACCAAGCTCACAAATTCCACAACTTTCTATCCCCAAACTGATTTCCAGATGGAGGTCATCAACAAGATGATCGTACACATTTTGCACATGTACAACTCAAATCATCCATGCACATGGGATGAGAGCCTCCCCTATGTACAACATAGATATAACGAGGCCCTCCATAGATCAACTAACCACAACCCCTTTCAAGTGGGATTGGCATTCCATTCCCTATGTCCCATTGACGTAGCCATGCCATTTACAGCTACTCAAGCTGATTCAGCTCATGTCCAGTATGAAGTTTCGAAGGAGAACAACTTCATTGAGTGCATTCAGCACATTCGCCAATAGTTTCATGACATATTGGATAGATCTAATGCTAAGTACAAGCAACTACATCATCAACATCGGGTGCAACATAACTTCTAGGTGGGTGACAAAGTGTGGCTACATTTGGAAAAGAAGTGCCTAGCTGGACCCAACCACAAGCTTCTCCCTCTCTAATATGGTCCATACACCATCACCAAGGATGTCGGGGACAATTCCTTTGAGCTTAGTATTCCACCATTCCTTGGTCTACACCTAGTGTTCAATATGGACTGCCTTCGTCCCTACTTTCCACCTATGATGGACACATCAGACGTGACAGAATAACTCACACCAATAGAGTTAAACCCCAACTACATGGAACAAGCCACAACTGATCGGATTATGGACACATAGATCAAGAACACCTGCCAGGAGAAGATCCAGCTATTTCAAGTTGTCAAAGTAGGCCAACTCCTTCACCAGGGAAAGTGGCTCACCAGGGACCAAGTTTAGTAGAAGTTTCCTCATCTCATGGAGGAATTGAACGCAATGGGGACCATTTCTTCCTAAAGAGGGGGNAGGATATTGGTGGCCACCCACCTATTCCACTTGGACCCCCACCATTGTTTCTTTCAGTTTTCCAGTTTCCTTAATTGTAGCACAATTTACTATTTTTGAGGCCCTAAAAAATGTTTTTTCAGCATCGAACGCTTGGCAAAATATGAGTCCATTTTGGTCTTGATATTTTTCATTTACGGATGTATTCCTTGAATAGATATTTCTAACTATGTATCATGCACGTCAAACAGAGGTAGTATGCCAAAGTTATGAACCCGGGAAATTGATATACCAAGTTACCCAACGAGGCCCACATTCTGGCATTTCACCTCCTAGAGTTAGGTTTTGGGATGTGTAGGGTTTCCATTGTTTCTCAATAATATATAGGCCTTCGAGCCTCATTGCAACATATATTTCAGTGGCATGTAGCTGGCACATCTCTTCTCAGAGATGAGCTACCGGCACTCTAGCTAGTTTATTTCTATTTTGTATGTAAAAAAGTTTCAATTCTTTGATTAATGAAATGAAGTGTTATTTCTACTACACCTTTGTTTCTATGGTTATTTATGTATTATGTTGCATTCCTGCATAAATCCGGATCATTTTCAATCTAAAATCTTTATTGGAATTTGAAAAGCATGGTGTATATTTGTTAACACCTAAATTTTATCCACCTACCCTCTCGTTATCCCCATTGTACATATATACATCATTATCACATTTCATTTATACCCCTTGGACCTTCACTAAAACAAAAACCAAAGTAGTACACCAAAAAGGGCTATTTTACAAATCAAATTACTTAATTATTTTGAAATAAATGAGAAACCTTTTCCGTGACTTGATTTTTGGATATTTCTATCTTTACCCTCATCAAAAAGAATAAACTAGGCATGATTCCAATAATATCCCAAATTGGATAAAAGGATACAAAATGTAAATGGAAAAAATTAAAAATCAAATCCTTATACTAAACCTATCCATTGTTCCTATAAATGAACCCTCAAGGACCCTCACTCAAAATGAATTATCCAACTATTGCTCAAGTTGTTACTCTACTGAAAGATCCCTGATATCATAACTCCCCTATCATGTTCCTATCTCACCTTGTTGGAGATCGATACATGATGTGTAGTCGGATGCTCATGGATTGCTAGGAGATCAAATGGACCCTCCCTCAGACAGCTACATGGGACTCTACCATTGCAACTCAAAGGCGACACTTTCTCCTGTAAATTTCAATTTTTATAATAAAAAAATATTCTTTATTCTTAAATAATGTTGTCTACATTTGCTTACTTGATGAATATTGCATGCTAGATTAGATTTGCTTTCATTGTTATTTAGTTTTTCCTACCTGTTAGATTAGTCATTTCGGTTTTTCTTTTATTTGTTCTCTATTTTGTCCATTGAAACTATACTAAGGTTATCACAACCCTTAGTAGGTTCCTTTTTGCATGTGCTCATGTGAAAACACTATCAACAATTTTGGAAACTCCACTGGGGATGATCTGTATTGTTCTCTGCTTATGCTCATCTAAACTTTTCAACGCTTGTTTGAGCTTTAATCCTATCTATTTTTTCTTTTATCTACTTATCTATTTTTTCCTCATAGTTTACAATTGAAAAATTGACTTGAATTTACCCAAGTTTTGTATATCCAAGCCTTATTTTCATGTTTCTGATTTTTTTCATGTTGCGTTACACTTGTTGCCCAATTTTAAGTGACCTAAGCCATTTATTTTGCTCTAATAAGTGCAACATGTATGTGAAACTGATTTTTTTGCTCATGTCACACCTATTTGACAAGTTTGGATCAATTTAGGTTTCTCATTTTCTTTCTATAAGAGAGACCAATGCTGTGTTTGAATGTTTTTCAACTATTTTTCATTTTTCAGCAGTCTTTTTTCCCTTTGCCTCTTGCAAATAGTTTCAGTTTTTGAGTTCATGATTGTTGAGAATGCCTTTCAGTGTTATTTGTAACCCTTTCTTGTTGTAGTATTATTTTATGATTTATTTTTAGTCTTTGTGGTGAAGAAAAAATCCTTTACATTTAAGTATTAACTATTTCTTTAGATCTATTAAGATTTCTTTTTTACTACATGTTTATTGTTCCAGTGAGTACTTGATTAAAAATAGATATTTATTTAGGTGAATGGTCCCTATTATTGTTTAGAGCATTGTTTGTTTGTTGGATTGGGGCCTCTCCCTAATATTTACAGTAGTATATTGTTTAATTTACCTTTCATTTAATGATTTGAATGTTAAATTCTTAGTCATAGTCTTTCTATGTTAAAGTGATAATTTTAAGAAAAGTTTAAACGCAATATTGGAATATGTTCATTTATTTCAACATTTAATTTCTTATATAGTATTTGTAAATACCACTAGTGCACACAAATACTCTCCAAATCAAACTATCGCTTGGTTCATGCTACCAAGCAGAGCCTTAAAATAAGACCTAACTTAAACACACTTTACCCCCACTTGACGAAAAAAATAATTTTCTAGTTAATTTCAAACACTGGGGATAGGCATCGAAACAACTCTCCTTTGTCTCTATATATCTGAAACATATTAGTTGTATTATTAAGGTGCTAAAATCCTCCAGTAATTAGGAAACAATTTAAAGCCAATTTGTGGGGTGAGCCTCTCCTAGGAGGCAAGACAACAAGACTAGAATTGAATAGTTGAGTGTTGCACCATCCCCTATCAATACTAAATATCATTCAGGCCATTGTATTTGGACAAAATATGTGAATTACTCATTATGATGTATCTTGAACAACATATCCTAGACTCCTTTCTTAGTAGGTACCTTACATAGAGGCCATGCCATTTTGTTGGGGGGATACCTAGGACAGACAGAGTCAATTGTGGCACCAACTATGTAACTATCCTTTTGATCTTCACTCATTGCGTTCGGATAAGATTCATTTCCCTATCGCGATGTAGAGATTGGAAGACTCTACTCACCTTCCTACTTATCGATTCAAGCAAGATTATATTTGGTTTTTTTCTTTTTGATACTGTAGACATATTTTAGGTTAGCATGACATTTTCTTTCTACGATTTCTCTTTTTTTATGGATTTTTTTTGTTTTCCTCAAATCGCTTGTCACACACTCAGTTGCACTAGATTTTTTATATGGTTTTTTATTTTGAGCTTACCCTATCTCATTATATGCTATTGGGCCATTTTATCTGGGAATCCATCACTGTAGATTCCTCGAGGTACTCTTGAAGGATTCAAGGAAAACCCCATAGGTACAGTCTCTTAGACCCTACAAGTGGTTCCTCACGACAAACATCAATTCAACAAAATGCATAGTCACTGGAGCACCTATTAGATTTTCCTGATTTCAACTCCACATAGTCATAGTCACTTTCACATCCACATACTAGCAGAACCATGGATGCTAAAATTTCCTCATCTCACAGAGGAACCCTCCTCCTAGGAACCTTTCTCTAGGGAACCCTCCATTAGGGAACCCTCCGCTAGGGAGCCCTCCTCCAAGGAACCCTCCTCTAGGAAACCCTCTCTCAGGAGGGGGCATGAATACAATATTTCCATCTAGGGCTAGCCTCAACCCCCTTGATTTTGTGATGTTGAACAATGATCTGATCTTACATTATCCAAACTAGAGCTATATGCCTACCAAACTCATGTAAGACATCACAAAGTTTAAAGAGAAGCCTATAGAATACCCCCAAAACCATATAATGTCATTCTAGCTATAGTACTCTTAAAACAATATCATAGAAATTTTCTTCAAACTCTTCCTATTTCAAGGAAATGTTACTAGTGTTTCTACTAAGTGGTATATCTACCATCCACATGGGATACATCACAATTTCATGTCCTTTTCTTCCACGTTTGTACAGTTCTTCCAGTTTCTTGTTCGATATGTTGACAGTTAAGAAATCCTTCTTTCATGTCAATAGAAATCTTCCACCCACATCTCGGACCACATCCATGAGTGGCATCGATGCCATAGTTTTGTAAAATCAAACTCAATGACAAGATATTTTTAGACTTGTTTCTAAAATCACTCCTTCCTACCATCTCCAAGGATGTGTCCTCTTCACAACCCAAACTGATGAAGAGGATATCCCAAAAGCTCAATGGTTCGACTTGATATATGCACAGTCTGGTTATTTTTATATCATCATCCTTGATGGGCCTCATAGAGATTCCTCTCATAAAATATCATTAGGGGAATCTCTTGCTGCAGATGGTTTCATTGGAATCATCGCATACCAACCCAATCCACTTGTACTTTACCCTCCCTCGATGAGTGTTTATGCATATGGTAATGTTCCTTATATTGTGCATCCTCATCAAGGACTTGTTGCCACTCTAAGTTATGGCCTTGATTTTTCACGTGCTTCATCGAACTCATTATCGAGTACCTCATATTCATCTCCTACCTCAGCTCCCCATGTCTATGGTCCCTCTTGTAGTGGCACCATGTGTGGCAGTTCTTATACTAGATTCGTGGACCCTCCATCCATAAACATGTACTATCTTTTTTCTATCCCTCCGACGGCTCCTACATTTCAACCACACCTCGATGTTTCCTCATTTTCTCATGGGGAATTTTACACATAGTAGATCATGCCCACCCAATTTGTTTCTAATGATCAATAAGTGTAGCCCAAGAAAAATAATAAGGGAAAAAATAAAGGAAATAACCAATGGTAGGGAGGTGGGGTCCAACCCACTAACCCACCTGATAATAGTAGAGAAAATACCACAAATCAAAACCCTGACACACCAACTAAATAGGCCAAGAATGCTTAGTTATGAACCAACAATCTATGTTCTTTTTGTAGTGTGAATGGGAAATATACCATCAGTGTCCTCATTTTTCAAAGGCATGCCAACTATGGAACAAGGCGACCCAATGAGAAGCAACTACTACACCACAAGGGAAATAAAAATCACCTTTGCCTCATCCCATGAAAATGGAACCTATTGTCTTTCAAAACCCCTTCCTTCCATAAGCAGTAGTCACAGGACAACCAGGATTGGTACCTTATCCACCCAAAAAATATTCATTGAGCCAACCTCTCGACTCTAGGGTCTAGCACCTTCTTATGTTGTCCATTAACATGAACCTTCAAGCATAATGTAACCAATATGGTTTAGTTGGAAAAATTTACACCACCAATAAGGGGAATGAAACCAGTCTAGTTGAAAAAACCTTGCACCTGTCTAAACCACCTATCGACAGGATTCACAAAGTCCCCAAGTTTCCTTTGCATCATGTTAGCACCTAAGTCTAATTCCTAGATTTTTTTCTTTCCTATTTGTTTAGGCCTATGAATCCTAGTTTTTAATCCTTTTAGCAACTGAATTGTTTATTTGATTGAGTAGTTTGGATTATTTTGGCATGTATTTATTTTAACAAATAATATGAACTTGTCTCTTATGTTTTATGCAGTTTCCCTTAGCTGGTTATTTTGGAAATGACTAGTTCTGACATCAAAACAAGGCATCTAGAGTGTGTGTGGCACTGTTGAAAAATGCTCAATGCAACACACCATTTGATCTTAGATTAAGGTAATAATGGTAAATCATGTATGATTAAGTCATCATACCTTTTTCGTGGTCATGTGGAAGATCATGGGTTCGTGCTTGACTATCCAACGTAGCCTCCCTCAACTTAAAATCATGATGGCACATGCTCATACTTGATTATCCTGCACATGATTAGTTGTGAAGATCATGAGATCGTGCGCTAATATTCTTCCATATTTTAGTTATTTCTCCATAATCAGTTATCCTAAACTTGGGAAACTGGTTTTCCTCATTTATGGGTTCTTGTTATGCTTACCTAAGGTGGTGCAATGAAATAACGTGTAGCCAATACTATGCATCGATGGGTTAAAAAAGGAGGAAAATTACAGATATTTGAGCTCGAGAGTAAAGAATGGTTATATACATATTCAAAATGCACTTAGAATATTTATGAAGTTGAATGGTTACAAAAGTGAAACATTGAAGTAACTGCAAAATTTGCTACAAGTTTTGATGGTTACACTGTGGGTTTTGTGAGTTTAAGGTTCAGGGTTTCAGAAGAGTCTATTGCTTAGGAGACTGGACTACCTACCAATAGGGAAAGGTGTTTTCCAAACCACACTATTGGGGCCGACTACAAGCAATTCCTCATACCGGAATATCAATACCCCAATTGGAATAAGGGGATTCTAGAATTTTTCAAACAATGAGTGGAAATACATCCTCGGCATGATACAAAGTTATATCACCTATGGGGGGAGATTTGATACCATTTTTATCTACCATATGGGGTTCTTAGTTCATATTGTTGGGATTAAGAGAATGAACCTCCCTTTCTACCTCCTTAGAATCCTAACTAAAATGGCTACTAGGGTACATAACCATCTCAAACTTACCAATCACATTAAATTTCACCATGGCCTATTCAAAATACTAGTTATTGAGGAGTTAACAAAACATAATATAACTTGGTATCATTTCCTTTTTTGGTTGGGTTTAAGGCTCAAAGAACAAGAGGATCCACATGAGAAGCAAGAAACCTTTGTTGTGTATATAGGTAAGGACCTCTAGGGTTTCTTGTAGCATGAGTAAGAAGTATGAATATGCAAAGCAAGTAAAGGAAATGCAGAGTAGTAAGGAAAATCTTAACTTTTAGCATGATCCTTCCAATGAAAATAATTTAGATATTTGTTAGGATCAATAAGCTTCAGGATTAAAATATAAAGGTGTGTATACAAGGAAAAGTGGAAAGATTGTTGCCACTAATAAAATTGGTAAAGAACCAATGCAAAAACGAAGTCAAGGTGTTATAGAATAAGGTGTACCCAAGGTTACTAATAATTCACTAGAACAAGGGAGTTCAAAAAATTCAAGAAAGAAATACAAGCTAGTGATTTTATCTACATTTGAATCAAGAAGTCCACATGCATGAGAGACAAACAATTAGAGGATAAATTCTAAAGAGGCTCTAGATCCTTCCATCAAGAAAGAAGTTGTTATTATGATTGATGGTGAGTTATATGAGAGTGATTCTTGGTATCATAGAATTGAAAGTCAATTGACAGAGGTGTTTGCAAATGTCAATAAGGGATTACAAAATTTTCCATATTTGCATGGGGGAAACAATGTTTATGAAGTCAATGACAGGTTTGAACCAGAATGCTCAATGGAGGAGATAGATCTAGATCATTCTAATTCTATGAATAGTGTTGAAACAAAGGAACATGTTAATAATGCACAAAATATAGGATAAGGTGGTTTCAACACAGAGGTAAGTGGTGAACCTTCATGCGACCCCATAGAAGAAGTGGTATTTGAAAATAAAAGAAATATTAAAAATATTTAAAGGAAGCTACAATGAACAGAGGCTAATATAATGGAACATGCAAACATTGAACAGGTTAGGGAAAACTTGCAGGAGTTGATGGTAAACTATAACCAGCTTTGTGACTAGGTGTAATGATCTTGCAAGAAGAAGAAAAAAGTGTGTTTGATAAATAGGAAGCTTTTACATCAAAATCAAAAGCTTCTCAAACAAATTAAATTTTCTAGTAGGAAACGATTAGAACAACATAAAAAACATCAAGCTCTAGATCATGTGAAGATCCTTGTTGATGTTAGTCAACATGTGTGATCAAGGTAACGAAAGGATTTTTCAAACATCCCAATTTTGAAGTCAGATTGAATACACCTCATAAGCAAATACCAGGATTATTTCTCTACAAATTATTCACTATTTTTGGCACTACCTTTATACTACAAGCTCCCAAATGTCACTGTCATATTTTATGGAAGTCTTCATTTTTTTTCTTTTTTTTGCTGCATAAAGGGAATCTACCAATGGACCATGATCACTGGAGCACCCGTTAGACCGAGGACATGGATTTGATCAACAAAATATTCACAAAAGGTTGGAACAAAGAATAGGTTTAATATTTCGTGACCATAAATGAATTTGTAATTTATAATGTAAATCTCAAGATCAAATTTGATCCATAGTTCTAGGATATGGGGATTTCTAGAGACTTAAGTTTTGTTTTAAAAATAGATTGTAAAGTTGATGCAAAAGGGTTAGAATAATTAAGGGGATGGGAGCAATTTTAAAATTTTGTAAGAATCGAACACTTTGTTGAACTTCCAGATAGATATTTCTAAGCTTGGGATGGGCTATATTATTCTTTGATCCATGTTTTTTCTATTTTGGTTTATTTGAATACATATTTGACTTAATATAAGCTGTTCTCATTATATGGATTATGTTATAATGAATTATTTATTATAATATCTTGTTTATTTTTTCATGTGTTCAAATAATTTTTCCTCAAGAATGTTATTCTGAGATCAAATGTTTATTATGAACTTTTGAGATAGTAGTATGCCATTTTCTTTCATTTATATGCATCTTTAGTTCTATAAGTTGGTTAACTTTTCTTTATGACTTATCAAGTCTAGAAATTTCAATATTTATGAGGAAACTCTTGATATTATTAGTGTTTTTGTATTTTATTGTTGTTTTAAGCTCTTAAACCTATCCCCTCAACCAAACCAAATTTTGAGGTGCCTAAACTCTGTGTCCATGTAGTCTAGTGCATACTTGAGAACTAACACATAACGTCGCAAACAATGGAAATGCTTGAGCCACTCCTAATTATATCATTGTGTATGATTAATGTAGTTCCATGTTGCCATGCCAAATCTGAATTTCTTATCAACTGTCCTGCATACTGCAAAACCTTATTGTCGGCGCTAGGTGTGATTGATCCTTCTAACTCATGTTTGATGAGGTTTAATTTGGATCAAGTAGATTTATGGATGACCTCTTTAGTAACCTTCCAAATCCTAGTTACCATTCATAACTTGGTGATTCATCAGTGCATTGTCGATGAGGGCACCTCCACTTGTATCATATAAACTCACATTTGGGAAAATATTAAATATCTCCAACTTACACCATCCTTCATGACATTGCAATCCTACAATGACCATGATAATCAACCTCATGGTATTCTCCAAAATTTCCCTATAGAGTTAGATAGAAAAACTATGTTAGTCAATATTGAGGTTGTCAATTCCTTTATAGACTACAGCCTTCTCCTTGGGCATAGCTATATGTACACAATGAAAGTAGTTGTGTTGTCAGTATTCCATCTTATGATGTTCCCTCATGAAGGGGATATTGTCAAGTTGGAATAGTTGATATTTTATTACCCTAAGGGCTCATCTTTCTTTGAAAAACATCCCACCCATAGTAGACAATAGTATTGACTGTGTATCCATCTCAAATTTTATGAGTGTTGGTCATAGAATTTTCCATGATACACCCATGATTGGAACCTTTCAATCTCTACCTATTCAATCCCCAAAGGTGAAAATATCTAACCTATGTATAGTTTCCTCCAATAAATTAGTAGCCCATCCTCAACCTCCACCTCAACCTCAACCCTAACCTACCCCTTCTCCCATCCAGTTACCTGAGAACCAATCAGGATCCATGCATGTTCAATAAATCCCTTTCTTGTGTCCACCTTTTGGAATCATGATCACACCAGTCATGGTGAATATTGATTTTATTAGTTTGACATTATGCGTCCCTATTTTTTATCTTACCCCTCCTAACCCACCTCCTACAAACATAGGTTTTTTTGACACATGTGAAACCTATTGGTATTGCTAATCATCCTCCTCCTAAGGCAACACCTACTGTGCCCCCCTGCCCCACTCCCAAGGACTAAATTTGGTGGAAAATAAATGAGTGTGACACCGTTGACAAATATGAACAAATCCATGAACCCTCCTCCTATTTCCTTAGCTCAAACACCCATGCCTTATACTTTGTGTAATGTTTCATTTCACTCTACCCAAAACCATCCATAATTTTCCATCTTGCACACACATTTGCAAGAGCTCAATGATGGCCTCGATGAGAATATTCCTATGGTTCATATTATGAATGCCCCCAAGACACGCAATAGTTTACTACGCACCAATCATCCTTGTGTAGTATTTGGCCTCCATGACAATTACTCATACCATTTCCCAAATTTGTTTGAGTATCAGTCTGTACAAGATAATGTGTGCCAACTCTCCATCTAGTCCCAAGTAATTGTGACTAAAGAAACTCATCCCACGTCAATTTATTCTAGAGGGACGAACAACATTTGTTTCATATCACCCTATGATGATCCTTGATCATAAAGACATACCAATATGGTTATGTCAACAAATACAAATCCCTCTGATTTATTTGTTTAATTATTCCAAAATGATCCACAACATGGGGGTAGGCCCTCAATATTTCCTTCTAATCATCATCATTCTTTTCAATGATATTTGGGAAATATACCCCACAAGAAGATTTCCACTTAACCATTTCATGGATTTATGTGCCACCATGGCTATCCACATCATGGTATACACCCCCTTCTAGCAATAGAACAATACCTTGTTGATACCTCTCTAAGAGAGCATCTACACTCCATCGACACCTTTGGTATAGGGGGCATGATCGATTATATCGACTCATTTTGACTCTACCATGTCACATCTATCTCGGTGTTTCAATGATACTATAGTTCAATCCAACACATGTGTGATAGAAAATCACAAACCCCATTCCGAGGGAATGGGGATAAGCCATTAACCATGCTTATTCACATATGTGATCTTGATCACTTCTTGAGCCCATGCTTCACTTGTATACTAGATTTCATTTATAGATGCACTTTTATGCTTAGGTATCATTTGTTTGTGTGCAGGTCTATACCATGATGGGAATCATTATTTTTCATCCAGTGCCCACTCCCTAAAGGCATACCACTTTAAATTGGCATACAGTTACTTGCCCCTACATAATATCATATTCATCAACATTTCTCATCCCATATTACACCTTTAGGATCTCCTCCTATGTTCACGTAAGTGGCCAATCCCAGAAACTCTTGCATTCATCCTTACTTGACAGTTAATCCTACCTTACATGGGTGATTGTTGTTGTAAAGGAAAGTATCCTATGGCTAGGGTTTAAGAGGCCATAAACGTACTGGGGTTGAAAGCTGGATGTATAATGTTCAGTAAGCATATATAAGAAAGTTTTAGAGATTAGAATGGTTCATACCTTAGCCAAACAAAGGTTTATCCAAGCAGCCCTTCAATCCTCTTCTTGCTCCTCTTGCTCCAAGAGACCTGCAAAATGAATTATACCTTCCTCAAGCCAATATGACCACATATAAAGCAATGATAATCAAATAAAACTTAAATAATAATCTGATTAACATCATAATATGATCATAAATAGATATTCAATCACACATTGAACAATGATTTGGGAAGAAGAAGGACGTCACATCTTTATCAATCTTGAAAACAAGTACAAATATACCTTGTCTTCAAGTTCAACACCTCACGAAACCTTGATCTGGTTCTGCTGCTTCTCTTCTCCAAGGAACTCAGCCTCCAAGCTCTACAACATAAGGGGATGATCACCAGGGAAATGGTGTGGGAAAAGAGAGTCCCAATTCCTCCAGCATAATGATGCAAAGATTCAAGTATCCTCTCATGGACCTCCCTACCTCTATTTATATGCTTAAGGAAGAGTTAGGGGTCAAGACAAAGTAGTTACAACTGAAGGAGTCAGTTGCATAACTACCCAAACTACCCAAATTTCAAAATTCATATTTTTTTGACATTTTTAAAAGGTGTACATGGGTTGCATAAACAACAGTCGCATACACGAGGAGTACACATGGGTTGCAATGCATAAATTCCAATATTTAAGGCATACGCGACTATTATATATATCAACTTGCATACATACGCGGGTTTTCCTTAAGGAAAGTCGCATACACACCAAAAACTCATTTTTCGTGAATTTTTGGGCATTTCCAGACTTTGGTGTCTTCTAGAAAGTTTTAGCTAACAAAAATATATTTCCAACGATGTATAGATGAGGTCACATGAAGTTACAAAACTCAAGACATGGGTCCTCCAATTTAGGTCTTTTTTCAGTGAATTTTCATGAAGTGTCGTCATGGAAGTGTCAACATGCAATGAAAACATAGGAAAGTGGTCACAAGCATAGATGTGTCATTTTGAGCTATAACAGATGCCCCCTAATGTATGAGGTTAGAGGAGAAGATGATATACGAAATATGTTATAAAGGAAACAACTGAGTATGGAGAGAGCAGAGAATCCAAGATCAAAAGGCTTGAACAAAGGTATCTGAAAGAGAGATAAATGTCAAAAAAAACTAATCTCTAGGACATACAAGTCCATATACAAATCATCGCCATAAAGATACAGGCAGATCCAACATATGTATAACTGATGAAACTATCATGGTCTCTCAATATGCAAAAAGGTGCCATATCAAATCTAAAGGAGTCATGGCCACAAATGAATAAGGTGGATCCATGCTCAACAATCGATCATAGCCACAAAAATACAAGGTGGATCTATGTCTCAGCAAAATGTCATATAAAGTGTAACAAGGTCTTGCGCAAGTTGGGCAATAGCAAAAATGACAATGCTACTGTTGGCCCAAGGTCTTCATTCCAAACCGCCCAAAAGGTATGAATCCTAACCATGTGAATAAAGGAGTTGAAGTCGAACATGGAGGAAACCTTTTGATTACCGGTCAATAATGAGAACCATTAAAAAACGTGAGGGAAATCACCATTAATGAAAATGGTCTCCAAGGTACCTAGTACATTCTAACAAGTGTGAATACAAGCACTTGAAGTCGAACACTTGAAGAATCCATCAAGTATGAGACATTAAGGTATTCCCACTACCCAATAGCGAGGAAAATTGCCACCGATGACAACAGTCCCTAAGGTACTGTCATAAAACTATAAATCTCATTCCCAGAGCAAGAGGTGTTGCAGTCGATAGGAAGGGATCCGTTGGAAGGAAGGAATTAAGGCATCCTTCATCATCCAACATGAGGTAAGTCAAATACTAATTGGATCTGGAATTGGTACTGAATTTCACGACAAGAAATGCTGAAGACATGATGTAATGAACTGATACCAGGGAATGGCTGACACAAAAGGTCAAGGCAACTGCAAAATGGCCGACAAAGGTTTAATCCTTGAATAGTGAGCATGACACAAAAAATGACTTAGGAATATTTTGACACAAAAAGAACCGATGACCAAAATATGCAATGTAGGAAACATTGACAGATTCCCCATATAATTGGAAAAGAAACCAACCAAAGGAGTAAGAAAACTTTGAATTGGGATAAGGCCAAAATACTAGGACCCAACTGTTGATAGACTCAAAACCGGTGCTTTGTTCAAGGAAACAAGACTTGCTGCCATGATATAAAAAACATGTGAATGAACTTCCCTTCCCCTCTTTCTTGTAAAGGTTTAACGAGTCCAAGAAAGCATACTCATGACCATCTTCATTTTTGGCAAGCTCGAAGAAAAGACAGAGGAATGCTTAATAAAGCACTGATTCGTGGATTTTACGAGTCTAAACTAGTACATGCTTGACGGTGTTTTCATAGTTTTAGAGAGTCTTAAAACTCCAAAGAAGACTATAGGGGGGTTCTTTTTCATACAATTTAGTCTCCTGAGCCCGGAAAAGTATAAAACATACCACATAAGAACTCTCTTAGCTTCTGAAGAAGTAAGGAACACCATTTTCGTACTTAGTCAGGAAGGTCCGAAAAAGGTTAAATTACCACCTACCTAATGCTCCTTCAAAAGCAACATATAGCCTGAGTTTTACGAGTGTGAAGGAAGGAAATATCACTCGGAAAGATCCATTTGATTACGAGAAATGGGGCTTGCAACAGTAAACTCAATGCTTTGTTCTTTAGGGTTTAACAAGCATGACAAAGACATAAAGTACACTCGTAATATTTTTCATGTTTTGGTCCAAAGCATGAAAAAGAGAAAACTAAGCTCATACTGGGGGTTCCTTTTCCGTAAGTTTAGTCCCTCAGGTCCGAAAAAGTGATAAACCTATGCCTGAGAATACTCTTCTCAATTCCAAAGAAAAGAGAGTGTTCCTTTCTCATATTATTCCACATGGCCCGAGAAAGAGATAACCTACCACCAATGTGGATGCCCATTCACATATTCTTAAAAATCCTAAATGAACAAGTTTACTCGGCAGTCAAGACTATTTTGAGGAGTTAGACTTGGGCCTAATGAAACTCAAAATATTTCCCATGAAGTTTTAACGAGTCTGTAAAAGTTAACTCGTGGCCTCCTTACTCTTTTTAACGAGCTCGAAGGAGAGCAGAAAGAATGCTCTAAATGCGAGGAGACGAGTGTCATGGCCAAGCGAAACTAGTTCCAAGTGCAAGTAACAAACCTATGCATAATGCAAGGAAAGTGAGAAAGATAAAGATACTCAAGGAATGTCCCCTGAAGGTAAAGGGTGTCAAGTTTCAAAGGAAAAATGATACAAGGCTTAGCAATGATGAGAACAAAGATGAGGGCTTATACAACGAACTAAAAGTGTGGAAGCCGGCATCAGGCTCATAAGCGCGAGAAGGGCACATGCAAATTCAGTTACAAATTGAAAAATAAGACAAGGCTAGTAAACAGTTGCGAATCCAACTAAAAATCCTATCTCCAAAAAACAACAACATCAGAATCATATTCAGAAGAAAATATCTGATGTAAGTCACTTTGGTAGAAACACATGTGGCTTTACTATCTTCTACATATGTAGTCAAGGTAGAATCAATGAAAGAGGACTCTACAGTGCCAAGATCCGAGGGTTTATAATCAATAAGATCAACCTCAGAAGGAGAGAAAAAATAAACAAGGGATATAGAGTCTGCAGGAACAAACTCAATATCACAAGAGTTGAAAAATTCATAAGAAAAAACAAACTCATTAGGATCACTAACTTTTTGTTCAAAGGAAGAGTTGAAAGACTCAATAAGACCAACATAAGAAGAAAGGTCATGCTTACTAGGAAAATCAAGGTTAGACTTAGTCACAACTGAACCAACATCCAATAGAATACCAAACTGTATCAAAGACTCTAGGAAGACTTCATCCGAAGAAAGGAGATCATCTGAGATAGGACACATCTCTAAATTTTCAAATGGATTGACAGAGTGGAGAGAAGGATCCACAATCTATATAGGATGACTCACCTGGTCAACTGCTGGGACCAAGTCCTGAGAAGGTAAGCATGAAAACAAAGGCTACTTCTTAGTAGCAATTGAATTCAAAGGACATGAGGCCACATAGCTCACCTGTAGCGGGGTAGTGTATATAGAAACACTGGGAATCAATAAAGGAAAAACCTGGTCTCTAGTTTGGTCAAGAGACGGATCAAGAAAATCCAACTGATCAATAGTGACAATTTCTTCACCATGATTAAAGTACATCGCACGAAAAAATGTTGACACCACGGCTTGCATGGCATAGACATAATCATGTCTAAGGAGCATATTGAAGTCCAAGGGGTCTTCTATCACCATGAAGTCAACTAAGACAGTCTTCCCACCCAAAGTAATAGGTGTTTGAGCAAGAATTCCCAAGGATATACAACTGACTAGCAGTCGACACAAGGATGGGAGATCCCATCCATCACCAAGCACGAGCAGAAAAGATACTAACTGAGGCTCCTTCATCAGGAATACAACGAGCAATCGTGTATGGTTCAACTTTGACCTTTATTTGGAAAGGTGCATCAGAAGGAAGGCGCGGCTCAACTAGGCTATCTCAATCAAAGGAATCAATCTAAGAGCTTGGTGGGAGTTAATCTGAAACGAGTTCAGTGCCCCCTTGTTCAGTAAGTTTTGAACTGGTAGTGAAGAAAATGTGACTAGCAGACACTTCACTCTCCAATGGAAGAGTGGGATTGATCAAAACTGAAATCAATTCAACTGCTTCGTGAAAGTCAATCTCCGAAGGGAGAGTGGGATTGACAAAAGATGACATTGGTTCAATCACATCAGGATCACTCTCCGAAAGAAGAGTGGGATCAACCAAATCTGATATTGGTTTGACCACTTGATCAACCAAAGGTTGAGTAGGTTGTTGAGAAACTATATGTTTTTTAGGGGAAGGAAACTCTTGAGTCTTGGACCACACTCTTCTCACCTCTATGATAGCAGGGCAATAGTGAGTAAGATGATCTCCCTCACATCGATTACAAGGGAACTTAATTTTACACTTCGAAGGACCAATTTTCTCAACGTTATCAACATGACTAGCAGTGGATGACTGTTTGCTCTCAGCATGACTTGCAGAGGCTAAGAGTTTCCCCCCAGCATGAACACTAGAGGCTAGGTAACTAGGTCCAACCTGACTAAGATAGGTTGGTTGTTGAAAAGATTCAGAATGTTCAAAAATAGGATGACCTTGGAAACAAACTCTCCGCACCTTCGCAATGGAAGGGCATTTATAAGTAAGGTGGTCTCCCTCACAAATCTTACAAGGAAACCTGGGCTTGTGTTTTGAATGAGTATCCTTTTCAACAGTGTCAACATGAGTCACAGTGGTTGACGGATTGTCTTCACCATGAACCACAGAGGCTAAGAGACTACCCCCAGCATGACCTACAGAGGTTGAGATACTAGGTCCAACATGACCTTCAGAGGTTGGATGGACACCACCAACATGAACAACATAGGTTAAATGGTTAGGATCAACATGCTTTGCAGCAGTTGAGTGTGTGGCCCCAGAATGAACTTCAGATGCTAGGTGGATGGATCTAACATGACTTGCAGAGGTTGGATGGGGAGGTTCAACTTGAACATCAGAGGTTGAACATGTGCCCTCAGCATGAACTACAAAAGTTGAGAGACTGGATCCGACATGACCTGAAAAGGTTCGAAGGATCCCAGCAGCATGAACACCAAATCCTGGATGGTGAAGATCAACTTGACTTGTAGAGGTTAAGTGTTGAGATCCAACATGACCTGTAGAGGGTGGATAGGTTCCCCTAGCATGAACTTCAGAGGCTGGGTGGTGAAGTTCAACTTGACTTGTATAGGTTGAATGGGTGCCCCCTTTCTTATGTGCCTTCTTCCTATTCATCTTTCTTTTACTCCTTTTAGACTGTCGGTTACTAGTATCAGTACTTTCACCACATGAGGTAGAAGGAGGAGGAGAATCAACTATAGGTGACGGGGAAGTAGTGTTTTGATGCCCTTAATATAAGGATATTACTTGAGAAGCACCATGAGCATTCAGGATAGTTGGAGTGGAAAACAACCACACTGGTAGCCCTAGGGTGAATCTAGGTATATTCAGGGTGGCCATCAAGGGAACACCAACATTCCCCATGAGAGGAATAGTACAAGGAGTTCCCAGCATGGGGATATCTTGGTTGGTGTTCAAAGGGGCATTAGACATATTTTCAAACAAGGAGGCAAATTCTGAGGTCAACAGGAAACCAAAAGTACCAAGCACACACCTAAAGGCACACTAAGTATAGACAAACCACAAAGCACTCACTAAAAATTCCTAAATCCAAACAGACAAACAGGTATAAGATATGCTTTCTAGAAGAAAGATGATAGATAGTTACTTGGCATCCCTATAGATATTCTTAGGCACAAGAGGAGGAATCACCCACCACCCTCCCACACCTTCTACCGGGGTTACCTTCCAAGCCCGTCGAAGGTCAACCAGAAATAGCCTTCTGGTGTACCTGTATGTGAACCCTAGATGTCAGAGAGACTAAAGGATACCTTAACTATATTAACAGTCTGGGGGGACAGTCACAAGCCTGGTTCATACGCATGGGTAGGGTAGCAAAGCCCGAAATCCTGTCTAAGACAGAATCCCCATATGTGCAAAAACCTTGGTCTATGCTTTGACAAAGAATCAGAGGGTTATCTCCTCAGTCCAAGTCTCCATGCGAATTCTTCCTTAACTCTTGTTTGAGAGGAGCTTCCCAGATACAATCAATGTAGAAAAGGGTTTACCTAGTGATTGGCCAACTACGTCTAAAATTTTAAAACTTGTGGGGATTTTAAACTCCCTATCCCACAAGTCTAGCCTAAGCTAGTTGGTGTATGACCCTATAAAATAAAATTTACTAATAATTTTTAAATTATATTGTTTATTTTAAGGGTTGTTTTTAGTCAGAGGGTAAATGGTGTGAAACTTATGTGGTGTTTTGACTCAAAGTTGAAACAAAATGACTAAGCAAAGAGATATGAAATGCAAAAAGCAAAAACTATTCTCTTTTTCTTTTTCAAATAGTAAACTTGAAATCCACAAAAGAACAATTCCTTTTATTTTTATTTTTTCAAAGACAACGATATGCCATGCAATCTAGACTAAAAAACTAATCTACATGCATATAAAGCAAACATGTGTTTTTTATTTTTCTTTTATAAATGCAAAAGAAAAACAGCCTATCAACTAATGCAAGCAAGTAATGTAAGCAAAGCAAATAGACAACTACTCTACACCCCACAAACAAACCCTAGGTTTCCCTAAAGCTAGATATCAACCTCTCTTGAAAGGAAGGCTTACGAAGGTAAACAAGCCATCAACTTTGGAATGAAGAGAATGAGCAATAAGACAAACATAAACAAAGGTCAACAACTCCCAAGTATCAATCTAAACCTACAAACAGAGGTTGCTCAATACCTTGTCCAACAAGGTCAAGCCAAAGAAGGAGGTGGGGGAAAGCAACAACAACAAGTATATGTTCCTTTTATTTTTATTTTATAAATGCAAAAGAAAAATTACCTACAAACAAAAGTATGCAGATAACAAGAACAAGGAAAAAGGAACTCTACTATACAACCACTAATCAAACTCTAGAATTCCCTAAAGTCAGTATAAACCCTACTTGGAAGGAAGGCTTGCATAAAAGACAAGTCAACTACTTTGGCATGGTGAAGTTAACCAACAAAAGAAAAAGGAAACAAACACCAAAAATATTCTGAACTCAAACAAAGATCACTAACAGAGGCTGACCAGAAACATAAGCCAAAAATCATGCCAAGCAAAGGGGGTGGGAGGAAAGAGCAAAGAGAAAACCCTAATGCTTTAAAAAAGTCTTACCACATAGATGAAGAACAACCAAAAGGGATGAAACTAACTCCCTAGAGTAATGCACCTGCAGAGGACACTAACAGACCTACCAAACAGCCCACAACAGTAGAAAGAACCACAAAAATGAGGAAAAACAATGGTTTAGGGGAACACATGTGTTGTACTACTCACAGGTCACGTGTCATATGTGGGTTGACAATACAACAAGTCGCGTGTACAAGCACATGCGGGTTGTACCACTGACAAGTCATGTATCATACGTGGGTTGACAGTATAGAAAGTCGTGTGTATCAAACTAGACATGCAACTGTTCAGTTTGCAACTCACGTATGGGTGGAAAAACTCACCAAAAAGGTCAAAAACTGGCTTAGGAAGGTAGGGGAAGTGTGCTATCAGACTTATAAAGTGTTTCTAAGTGGCAAGAAGGACCTAAAACAATTCAAAAGACTGAAAGAAAGACAAAGAAACCCCAAATAGACAAGGGTATCCCTAGCGGAATCGCCAATTCTGTTGTAAAGGAAAGTATCCTATGGCTAGGGTTTAAGAGGCCATCAATGTACTGGGGTTGAAATGTGGATGTATAATGTTCAGCAAGCATATATAAGTAAGTTTCAGATATTAGAATGGTTCATACCTTAGCCAAACGAAGGTTGATCCAAGCAGCCCTTCAATCCTCTTCTTGCTCCTCTTGCTCCAAGAGACCTGCAAAACGAATTATACCTTCCTGAAACCAATATGACCACATATAAAGAAATGATAATCAAATAAACCTAAAATAATAATCTCATTAACATCATAATATGATCATAAACAGAGATTCAATCACACATTGAACAATGATTTGGGAAGAAGAAGGACATCACATATTTATTAATCTTGAAAACAAGTACAAATATACCTTCTCTTCAAGTTCGCCACCTCACGAAACCTTGATCTAGTTCTGCTGCTTCTCTTATCCAAGGAACTCAGCCTCCAAGATCTGCAACACAAGGGGATGATCACGAGGGTAAAGGTGTTGGAAAAGAGAGTCCCAATTCCTCTAGCATAATGATGCAAAGATTCAAGTCCTCTCATGGACCTCCCTACCTCTATTTATATGCTCAAGGAAGAGTTAGGGGCGAAGACAAAGTAGTTACAACTGAAGGAGTCAGTTGCATAACTACCCAAATTTCAAAATTCGTATTTTCTTTACATTTCTAAGAGGCGTATGTGGGTTGCATAAACAATAGTCGCGTACACGAGGAGTACATGCGGGTTGCGATGTAGAAATTCATGTATTTAAGGCGTACGTGACTATTATATATAGCAACTCGCATATGTACGCGGGTTTGCCTTAAGGAAAGTCGCGTACACACAAAAAACTCTTTTTTATGGTATTTCTGGGCATTTTTAGATGTTGGTGTCTTCTGGAAAGTTTTAGCTAACAGAAATATGTTTCCAACGATGAAGAGGGGAGGTCAAGTGGAGTTACAAAACTCAGGAAATGGGTCCTCTAAGTTAGGTGTTTTTTCAGTGACTTTTAGTGACTTTTCATGAAGTGTCGTCATGGAAGTGTCGACATGCGACGAAAACATAGGAAAGTGGTCACAAGCAAAGATGTGTCATTTTGAAATATAACAATTGGCTAGTACCCTTTTCCATTTGGCATCCATGTTGTTGCAATTTCCATAGGATTGGGAGTCCATTTAATATGTCATATTGCAAAAATCCCCATGTTACTTTGTCATCATAACTCATCAACCTACCCTATAGACTCCCAAGTTTGTGTTCTTTAAAGAATTATCTTGATCTACATTACACACTCATGATCCCACCTCTCCATCCATACTACAGACAATGATATTATTATGTTTTCATTCATCATCACACAAGGATTTTACCACCATTGTCCTAGCCCCCCCTCCCTCGTCAAATATTTCATTGGCTATTATTTCCTCCATCTGAACCATCTAATAAATTCATTGGACACTTACCTCCTTTCCTATATTTTTTCCAAGGTGACATCTTTCCTCAACAACCATAATAAAAAAGTGATTTTAAGCACCCCCTTTTTTCCATATTTTAATGTGTTTGGGAAGCTTCGATTGTAAAGTACTACTCCACAACTTGTCTTCGATGCTCATGCATCAAAGAAACCATTTAAACGGTCCTCCTTAGAAATCCTCCAGATAATATATAGCCCCATCTTACGACATTATACTTGGTCTCCTTTGTTCAAAGTATTATGTGATGAGTCACCCTTGGATTCATTGCGATATCATGTTTTCCACAAGTCACGTGTCGTCTCACCCACCCCCGAGTTCCCCTCACTGTAGTCAGAAATCATGGTATCCCAAGTTGTGTCCCTCCTAATGGTTTGTTTCACATATGCTATCAAGTCATCCAAGACTTTATACTATGAACAAAGGAAGTTCAATTCCAACTTACTGATCTACCCTTGTATCCCCTAATAATGTCTCTATTATTTGTCCATGTCCTTTCATTCATTGGTTATATTCCTCATGCTTCCATCAAGGAAACACCATTGCCTTGTTAGTTGTAGGTCTCCCTCTGTCAACATCAACAAATTCATTCGAAAGGATAGACCGAGAGGTACCCTATACCTTAGCCTCATAACAAGCATTGATTAGCCCCTTGGAGAAACTGAGGGGAGATATCAGTACCCCTTGGTTTGGTTGTTTCTCATGTGCTCAACATCAACAAAATTATCGGACTGATGGTATTTGTACAAGTTGATGGTTCTCTCATTATTTGGTCAAATACCTCAAATATTCCTTGACTCTATTCCATTGATGAGTCTATATGGAAACTTTCTAGCATTATGTTTTCAGAGGTATTTGGGCAACGTTGCTGACATTGTTTTGAAGCCTTCCAGCTACATGCTTCCTATCTAGTTCATATGATGTTCCCCAGACCTGTTAGATTCAAACTCTCAGTTTTTTGAGTCACTATAGATGTTGGACCACTCTAGATCCAATAGTGCATCAATGATTGTGATTCAACATTCCATGGGAATGCCATTGGTCGAGTATTATCTCTTTAGACCAACCATGGTTGGACCATGATTACATTCTAGATCTGAGTTCATCTTGGACACTTATGATGAATACAATAGTTATCCATGCATTGATCAAGTATCCTTTGGGCCTTGATCCAATTTTTTCATTTGAGATATTGATGTGAGCATGTGAATACCAGCCTCGACCATATATTTGAGATTATATGCACCTCATTCATGTTGAGTATTGTATCTGCAAGTAAGGGCCCCTGCAGTCCAATAAAAGGGTAAGATAGCCTTGATGCATGCTCCATTCTCTATGCCACCATCACACTTATCTCCTTGAAAAAAATATCATATGATGTATGTCGGCCATATGATGAGATCCTGATCTCACACATCAGGGAATAATATGTTCACCTAGATTTCTCCTCTTATTATGTCATTAGCACCTTCGTAGATATACATCATTACGACATTTAATTTCCACCCCTTGGACCTTCATTAAAACATAAATCAAAATTGTGCACCAAAAAGGGTTATTTTACAAATTAAATGGCTCAATTATCTCGAAATAAATGAGAAACATTTTCCCTTGATTTTTGTCTATTTCTCTTTTACCCTTAGCAGAAAGAAGAAACTTGACATGATTCTCGTGATAGTCGAAATTGGATAAAAAGGATTAAAAAAAAGTAAAAGGAAAAAATAAAAAATAAAATCCTTATCCTTATCCCAAAGCTATCGATTTTGCGTATAAATGAACCCTCAAGGTCCCTCACTCAAAACAAATTCTCCATCTATTGCTCAAGTTGTTACTTTGCTAAATATCCTTCAGATCATAAATCCCCTATCATGTTCCTATCTCACCTTGCTAGAGATTGCATACGTGACGTGTGGCCAAAGAACCATGGTCTGCTAGGAGATCACGCAAACACTCTCTTGGACAACTACATGGGACTCTTTTGTTGCAACTAAGAGGTGACACTTTCTCTTGTGAAGTTCATTTTTTATAACAAAAGCACATTCTTTATTTTTTGAATAATGTTGTCTACATTTGCTTACTTGATGATGAATGCATGTTAGATTAGATTTGCTTTCATTGTTATTTAGTTTTGCATGCATGTTAGATTAGTCATTTCAGTTTCTATTTTTCCATTAAAATTCTACTAAGGTTAGCACAACCCTCAGTAGGTGCCTTTTGGCACATGCTAGTGTGAAAACACCAACAACAATACTTTTCTTTGAAAGAAGGAAAGTTTAAGAAGATGCACAGAGGAAGCAAGAATGGTGAAATGTCTTTCTTTGTAGACCCATATCATTCTAAAAATGAGGGAAATGTTTTTTTCTATATTTTTTTATCATGACCCTTTGGATGTACATTTTTCACAAGGCCGTTTGGAAGCACTTTTGGGATGGAGTGTATGTTTGGGCGATAAAGTTTATTTGACAAACATAATGTTTTCCTTGACGACTAGTTCAAGTGATTATAAGCTAGATATGGTATATCTTCCCCAATGTACAAAGATTATGGGTTCGACCCTCTTTAATTCCCTAAGAGAAAAGTGCTTGAAACTTAGAATCTATTGACTTTATACTAGGTACCATCCTAAAAATAAAAGCAAGTGTCCATAATTTTTTTTCCAATATATATATATATATATATTGGAAAACCGGCGGCGGTAAGGTTGTTCATTTGGCCTGTTGTGGCAAGGCTTGAAGGGTAGGTGACCCCACTCGAACGTCTCGGCCCCTGCTAAGTCACAAGTTATTGGTAAATCTAGCTTGCAGGTTATTGGATATACTCTTAAAAAGTTACAGTTCCCATAATTAATATATATATAATATTTTAAATATATAATTCAAAATTGATAATTTATTTAGCATAAATCATTACATATGTAATGAGAAAAACAACCAACCCTTTGACATCATTATCTCTAAATAATGAGTTAAAGTACAATTAGTCGGAACTATTATCGAACATTGATGCGTTAATACATTTAAACGCCCGCAAAAGATCATGAACATCCCTAAATAACTTGAGCCCTTAAAGGGGCATTCATACACCAATTAGCTTGGTAAATTTTTAAATAAAAATATAAAACTCTTAGGAAGCCTCGCTATAGCATGTGTCATGCAAAACCACCACCGACACATCGGAAGTGTTGAACAATGTGAATGTACTGATCAAATGAATTTGAAGAACACAAGGAATCTGTCTAGAAAATAAGTTTAGTAAAAAAATAAAATAATAAATAAATCATACGAAGTGTTTTAATGGTCAAACTTAATAACTTATAAGCTGAATGTCAAACTGTTTTATTGGCAAACATACTCACTTCTTATTGATTAACTTATTCTACTAAAATTATCAAATTCCAATGTCCATGAGATTGCCTTTGAATTCAATGGATTAACTTTTGAATTGAAATTATAATATTTTACCGTTCTGGAACAGTTATACTTCTATTAATAGGCTAAATTATGGGGTTTCCATGTGTTTATATAAAATTGATGGGTACTATTGACAATCAGACTTAGACTATCTCCAGTGAAATCACAAGTTCCCATAATGAATGAATTCCAAGTGGTTCAGGCTTCCAACAATATTGAATTTGCGTGCATTTGTAAATAATTCAAGTGTAAAATATAGATCTATAAATATGAAGTCAGGGTTTAAGAATCTCATAGTAATATAAACTCTGGTTTAAGAACCGCAAAGCACGACTATCTCAGCTGCAAAGTTTCGCGGCTGTATTTCCAATATTTGGTTCTCCTTCAAGCTTCAAGCAGGTAATCTATTTCTTTTTTTGCTGTGTTTTAAATCCAAATAGTGAAAAGAAGAAGATCCAGGCAGAATGTGCAAACAGGTGTGTTCAATTTAATGCTATTTTAAATAGATTCGAATTCTCGGTCCAGCGTTACAGTGAAAAATCTTCATGTTTTCAGAGCTGTAGTTCCCGCAGAAATAACTGTCTGTTTATCAGATTATGTTTATATATACGAGGTCGGAATGTATTTGCCTGATCTAAATTTCAAAGGATGAACTGTTCTGTGTATTGAATCTTTAAATTCAGATCCAAACTAATTTTACTTCTGTAGTTTTCTATGCACAGATTCATAGTTAGACATTAGATCGAGTACCAGCATGGATCGGGAGGTTGGCGATGGCGACAGTAATTCCAGTTGCAGCCATGATTTTGTCCAGTCGTTTTCTCATTTGCTGCATTCAAAGCCAAGGTCCAGGGAGTTGGTGAATTCATTTGAGGAAACTTTAGCAGGGAGATTGGACGAGTTGAAGCCAAAGAATTCAGATTTTCTGAATTTCGCATGGATTCGACAAGCTATGGAGGTTTTATCAAATACGTACGAGGATTTGAAAATCCTTATTCGCGACCTAGAGATTCAAGGAGGAGGAGATGGTGTTAGAGAGCGATGGATTAATGAATATCTGAATGACAGTATCAAACTTCTTGTTGTGTGTAATGGGCTTAGTACAGATATTTCAATGCTTGATCACAATCAGCTCATGTTAATTGGATCTCTTTGCAGTCTCTTGAACTTGTCAAGCGGTAGTACTGGGGTCCAGCAAAGTAATTTATGTCAAGCCAAGATTTCACTTCAAGAATGGTTGGAGGGGACCAATCTGGGATTTAGAATGGAAAGAATAGACGATCATCTGGGCATATTGCAGGCTCTGAGTAAAGATCTAGAGTTGCAGATGGGGTGGAGATCTTGGGCGTCTTCTAGT
>LPNX011005366.1:268753-320782 GCA_001517045.1 Pseudotsuga menziesii | reverse complement strand
CATTGGTGGAGGTGCAAGTTCCTTCACAGTTATTATGGTCTGCTTCATTCATGAGTTTGCAGAAAGTTGTAAATGAAGAGATGATTAGGATGAGGAATAAATTCCTGCTCATTGAATGGAAAAGTTTGGCTAGAGCAAGCCATCAGTTATATGGTGTTCTAGACAAAATTTCTGCAGATCATAAAGCTCCAGGTGAAGGAAATTCATCATGTGTGGCGTTGGAAGCAGGAGAAGAAATTGAAGAACAGCAGCATAAGAAACAAGGAGTAGAAGAATTGAGGAAGAGTTCAGAAGCAGTAACAGAAGGTGCGAGTCTTCTGAAACATGAGCTGAATGAGTTGTTTCATTTAGTTTTGAATGTAAGCACTGCTTTACTTGACAAAGTGAGACTATCTCCAAAGCCACACAGTAAGATACTCCACATCCAGTTAGGCTGCCTCAAAATGAAAATCAAGATCAGAAAACTAAAGAGCAAACTGAAAGTGAAAGCTGTTGTTTCCAGGATAAGTAGGAAGTGGAGATTGTGTTTGAGGAAAAGTAAGAAGTGGAGATTGTGTGGCAGGATAACTGCAGCATCATGCTTTCGGATTCCAGATTAGTCTAGTCCATGAAGGAGAAGACTACGAGGAGCAGATTGGATCCATGTTTTTTCTTCTGGTTGTTTGTCAGATTTCTGGTTATTTGTCTCTCAGATTTGAGATGTGTTTGTCTAGTTGTTTGTCTGTCAGATTTAAGATGTGTTTCTCTGGTTGTCTGTCTCAGATTTGAGATAGTGTTTTTCTTCCTCTTTCCAATTCCTATTCCTATTATTGTCTTGGGATGAAAGTTAAATGTTAAATGTTGGATAGTTAATAAACAATCGGTCATAAACAATTCATTATCAGAATAAATGAAAGCTAAAACCGCAACAAAACCAAAATACTCAGATAATCAAAATTACATGATCAAGTAAATTATCATGAAAAGTAAATTATTATTTGCTTTAGAATCTTCCATGTACCCAGTTATGGATAGCCTTTAATTTGTTATATAAAGTATATAACTGGTATTGCTTTTAATGTACTGTATAAAGTATATAAATGATATTTAAGGATTAAATGTGTTTTTTTTAAATATAGATTTAAATCTGAAAAAAAATAAAAGATATACATAACCACAATTAAATTTGACGATATTCCTTATTTCATAAATAAAAGAATTATACTAATACATCAAGTTTATCTCCATTACGAAATAAAAGAATTAAAATAGTATAAAAAGTTTAACTATAAATATGTTATGGTTTTATATTTTTAAGTTACAACTAATGTATCAACTTTATCTTAATTTTCTCCACATTAAATTGCAAAAATTTTCTATTTTAATATTAAATTAATTAATATATTTAAAAAAGTATAAAACCTTTAAGCTTTTATCATTTTGTTGGATGCAAGTAAGGTTCAAGGTGAATACTTAAAATTATATAACCAAATGAATTGTAAGTGTATTATACAATAATAATAATATAAGTTTATTTTAAATTTTAAAATACATTAATAAATTAAGTTATACAACCAAATGGATTGTAAAGTATATTATACAATAATGATATAAATATAAGTTAATTTTAAATTTTAAAATATATTAATAAATTAGGTTAGAATGAGTTTATATTTCATTTAATTTTGAATCATTAAAAATATAGAGATCACATTCATATTTCTAAAGAAAAATATCTTATTTAATGATTTAATTTAGGTATAAAAATAACATGAATGTAAATTATTTTATAAGAATCCAAATTTAAATGTAAATATCAATAATTTTTTAAATAAATTTTAATTTCATATAATATTTATGTAGTGATAGTTGGATATTAAAAAAAAAAATGACTCCGTGAAATATTTCTCTTAATTTTTTTTCTTAATTACATAAGCATCCCTTATATAAAGGATTGTAGCACATTTATTCGAAATACAAAACTACTTTGAAAGCCAAACCAATTTACTCATCCCTAGTTGGGCATGAATCTAGTTTTCAATCACAAACGTTATAATCTTCATACCTATCACTAAGACCTTCTTATCTATAACAATCCTAACTAATTGGATTTGCAATTGATGAAGGCTTAGATGCTTATTCACGCCTTGCTTCCTCCTCCTAGTGGTGCTCCTTAAAAATGTTCCTTAATTACATAAGCATCCATCACATAAGGGATTGTAGCGCATTCATTAAGAAGTGGAATGTCTATATAGAGTTATATATAATTCAAATTAAATGGAAGCAAATGAATTTGTGAATGATTATTTATTTAATGTAAAGGAATTACAGGTTATTTTTTTAGTATTTAGAATAGGGCATTTACATATTAAGAAATAAAGACAATAGCTTCTTGTTAAGATATTTTAAAGCTAAAACAACAATTAACCAAATATTATAATCCTAATCATCTATGGCTAGATGAAGACCTAGTATTACCTATCACATATAAAAGGAACTTTGAAGACTTGTTGAGAATTTGTTTGGTATCAAGCTAATTAAGCTTTCTAGCTCTCAATATATATAGAAAATTTTGACATCTAAAATGACAATGAGCACAACCTTAAGAATTATAATAACACCAAAACAACTTGATCTTCAATAAAAATAACAATAATATATTTTTAGGGGAATTGAATAATGAAGTAAATATACTACAAAATAAGGACAATATTGATGACATTATCATAATTTTACTCATGGGAAATGGATTCCATGTGAGATAATTAAACAATACATGGACTCACATAAAATGGTTATCTCACATGGAATCCATTTTTATGGACTCACATAATTTTACTCAAACAAGTAATCATGAGGGGTTGGATGATGTGTTGAGGTGTTGTTTGGGTCCTTCAACTTACCACAAAAGATGATATGAGTTGGAATTATTGCATTCTTAAATCGATGAAAGGATGGATTGAGTGAATATGGATAAGTAGATTATGTGAATATGCATGTTGACAGATGTGTTGATTGCATTTTGAGCGTGATTTATATGTTGGTAATGCATATATAGTGAATGGTATTTCGTTACATTTAAAATGTTGACAACTGAAAATGATTGAATTATTGGTGTTATAATTCTGAGATCATTTCATGACTATTATGTGTAATGCAATAAAATTTAAATGCTGTAAACACTAATTTTCATTGGGTTGTTTGAAAATTATGTCAAGAGAACATGATGTAGGTGTATGTCCAAGTTATGGTATAAAGTGTAAGACCATAAATAGAGACAACATTCTACCACCTACAATACCCAAACACTATGAGGAGAACCTCATAGGTAACTCCAAATATGATTTATGTAGGGAACATAATTGTAAATTAGGATTTGATTTTTGGGTATTACTATATTGACTGTTTGGTTGTTTATAAATTGTTTCAAGAAGACAATTGTAGGGATACCATGACCTATGGCCTCCAAGAGAGAAACACTAATGTCGTGAATTGAAGCTATTGTTGATGCAATGAAAGAAAGGCATAAAAAACTAGTCACTTGGATGGAGTGCAAGAATTCTATGTAGAAAGAACAAAGGTGTATAAAAATAATGTATTGGATATGGAAGTAAGAATGAGCCATAATGAAGACATTATATTTCCCTTTCCATTCAAATATAAGTATTATGTGTTGAATTCATACTCTTTATAGGAATTTATTTTTGAAGATAATGGTTTCCAATAATGTTTGGTATATAAGAGTATGATTCTTAGTACGTGTATGTTAATGTTTATGACATAGGTGGATGGTAAATATACTTATTATGATCCCTTAATGGAAATTGTAACTTGGAAATATCAGGAAGAACGCCATTGTAAAGACAGGAGTACGCTAGCGTTGTTCTCTTATTATGGAAGAGAGCCCTGACGAATGATGGATTGCTCGATGGATTGTTAACTTAGAGAAGGGGATTCCTAATCCTGGAGGGTGAGTGATTATAAACAAGAGGAAAATATAATGAATCTACTATGAGCGGTTCATGGCATTTAGAGTCCTGGCATGGAGACTCCTTGGGACAACCTATGCTAGAGCAATGGAAGAGAATAAGGGTAACAAACATGAGGGGATGTTAACTCAAAGAAGGGAGTCATGTTCCTTGTGTTGTGTAGGATGATGGGGGGAGAGTGCTATGGATCCACACAATTGTAGAGGGTATGTCAGGAGGAGTAGTGAGATGAATTATTTCCCATGGAAACTTTTTGGAAGTAAAGGAATATATAGGCAAATAAGTATTGGATAAATATTTCCCATACTTATTTAATGAAATGAATATATGTTCTTACATTTTTTTATGTGGAAAATTAATATGGACTTTATTACTATCTCTTAAGAAGCATAATAACGCTCACACTACGTCTTAATGATTGGTATAGGTACAGGTGGATGTGTTGAGAGTGGAAACAAAAAAGGTAATGAATGATCATTGTTGGTGCATGTGTGGCTAAGATAGCCAACACCTATACTATAGCTAAAGGACTAAGATCACTATGGACAATGTGCTTGAATAAGAAACCTGTGAATTAAAGGATGTTTTGCAATAGTATATCATATTTTTCTAAAGACATGTTAATCTTTGTCATTATATATATAATGCTAATGATGCACCAAGGACAATGCATAAATTAAGGGGTAGGGGAATGCAATACCCTCTTTTTTTCCACACAATGTAATTTTGTAATTATGATGGAAATGGATAGACTATTTAATTTATAAAAGCTTATGATCTTTAGGCTTCTGGTTGAACCTCAATGTGAAAGAAGTATAGAGAAGAATGAAGAAATTCAATACAATGATTAAACAATCATGTGAAATTGAACAGTTAAGAAAGTAAAATTGGACAGCATAACATTAATTTCATTATCATTAATGTGTGAAATACAGTGATGATACAATAGGGAGAATTTGAATCCACTAGGTATGATTTGAATTCACCAACTCATATTTACTCAAGTGCTAACTCAATGTGGGAAAATCACCATTGTGAGCTCATTGATGTAACTCAAGACAACTAAATTTGTTCACAATTAGGTAATGAAGAAGGTAGGTAGGAAAGGGATCCTAACCTCCTTAAATAAGGAAAATGTGGTGCTAGGGTAACTAGAGATGAACTAACTGATGCCCATCAGAGGATAAATCGACACAGACTAGTTGAACTGATGGTCGGACTCCAATGACTAAGTGTGGGTACTTAAATTATACTTCTTCTTAAAAAATTAGATCCAACAATACCTCAAAAAATCATCAATGAAGGTAATAAAGTATCTAGATCCATTCAAAGATGTTGTAAAAATTGGTCTAGAGACATCACTATGAACGAAATCAAGTGTGGAGGAACCTATTATTTCCTTCCCAACCTCATACCTTCGCTATGGGTTCTTACCTACCAAGAAACCATTGCATACACCTTTAGAGGATTTGATAAAAGAAAATCCCTCAACCATCTCTTAATTATGTTGCTGCTAGAGATACTTGAAATTCAGATGTTCAAATATTTCATGCCACAACCTGCTTGTGTCATTGGAATGATTCAATAGGGAACTAGGATATGAATTAGGAAGAGAATGAGAAAACTCATATGCCTTGAAGGCATGATTAAAAATCCTTTCACTATCAGATTCCTAGTAGAGATTTCTGATATCTCCAATGTGTTAGGATCAAATGTGACTCACTTGGATGAGCCAATATGAGTCATATATTATACATACAACATATTTGATTCCATGGAAGGCACATAGAGGACATTCTTGAACACTCCATGCTCAAATTTGATTGAACCTTTCTAGAAAGCTGGTATTTATGAGTCATCTCCCATGTGAATGCTTGGTCCACCATAGAGATCTAGAGAAGAGAATGATTCTTTGGAGGAAACCATGTTGTTGGAGGCTCTAGAATCAATGAGAAAAGCTCGTGACTGAGGAAATACTGCCTTCAGAGCATGGAAACTCTCATGATCCTTAGTCTTGTTTCGAGTATCAGGCTTCTTTGCACCTTCAAGAAGGGAAATATTGTTATGTTCAAGGAGTCTAGACATTTGGTCTATGGTTTTCTTCATACCTAGGTTCTCTAGATGATTGCCTCTCTTGCAGTTTGACCACTTTTCCTTGTCAAAATTTTTGTGCTTGGCCTTCTTGGAACTTGAGGCCCCTTATGAAGGGTTTCACTTATCCTTAGGATTGAAATCAATGTCATTATTTTCCTTTCCTTTCATATTCCCCTTTACTTGTGCATTCTTAGTCTCCCCATCTAAGAGATACTAATTCTTAGAGGCTTTGAGAGCTCCCATATGTATCAACTTATCTTATTCCTAAATAATAGATTCTATGAAGACATTAAGGGATGAAATTCTCCAACGATGAGTTGTCAGTCTCTTAGAGTGAAAGGTTGATACAAAAACTAATAATTATGGGAAAAGTTTGCTTAGAATTAAGAGCATGAATTGCTCATCGTTCTTGTCAATAACACATTTCATACACTACAAGACCAAGGATTTGAAATTCATGTAGAATTGTTGAATGATTTCAAAGTTGCTGGGATGAAGAGACACCAAATCATTCTCCAAAGTATGGCCTCTCAGCTCATCCTACTTGAAAAATAGTAATTCAAGCGTCTTCCACACTTCGTTTGGAGCTTTTAATCCATCTATATGGAATATTAACTCCTTGGAGTTATGAATGCACATGAAACCAAATGCTTCATCCAATATATTTAAACACTTAGACTTATCAAGAGGTTGTTGGGGTTCTACCTCCTTTCCCATCATAACCCTGTACATACCTTTGTTGTGTAAGAAGATATACATATCCAAGATCCAATCAAGATATCTACAGGGTGTGAGGATCCTGGGTGTCAAGGATGCTAAATTATCCATGTTGTAGCTTCAGTGAGCAACATAATTCTTCTTATTCTTCAATTTACCTGCAAAATCACTTCAATTCGAAGGAAAACCAAATCAATAACTCTCTAATTTGACATGTGCACATTCTTTGGGTGCATTAAACTTGACTATGATTCTTTGGAAAAAATCTAGAGGGAGCAAGGCCAAGATACCAATAATTATGTGGAACCCAATTTATTTTGGTGCATCAATGGAGGTTTCCAAGGATTGATCTTGGACTGATTAACTACTATGATACAATGTTTAATTGATCAAATATTATGATCTTCAAGATTCTGGTCGAACCCCACCATGAAAGAAGTATAGAGAAGAAGGAATAAATTCAGTACAATGATCAAACCATCACGTGAAATTGAAAAATCAGAAAATTAAAATTGGTCAACATAACATTACTTTCATTATCATTAATTTGTGTGTAATACTGTGATGATACAATAAGGAGAATATGAATCAACTAGGTGTGATTCGAATTCACCAAGTTGGAATGACTCCAATGCTAACTCAATGTGGGAAAATCACTAGTAGGAGCTCACTAATGTAACTCACGACAACTAAATAAGTTAACTTAACAAGGCAAGTAGGAAAAGGAGCCTAACCTCCTTAAATCAGGAAAATATGGCACTAGGATAACTGGAGATGAACTAATTTATTCCCATTGGAGGATAACTCAACACCAACTACGGTGAAATAATGTTCAAATTTTGATGACATAGTGTGGGTTCCTAAATTATAGGGATTGGCCTCTAAAGCTCTGAAACCCATGCAAAGTAGTACATCAAGTGACAGGTGGGCCCCAGATGAGGTCCCATGGAACTAGTGAGGTGGAAACATACTTATGTGTTAGTAAATGACATTTATACTATGGTGGTCAAGGGAGGATTATAATTAATCCTAACATAATTTAATGCTAACATAGACACCAAATATGAATGATCGACTATGACGAAAATAATTTAAGTATGTACATTTTATATTTAATATAAAAACACAGAACTACTCCGTGAGAATGAAGATGAGAAGGTTTGGATTAGCGTCATCGTTGATGGAAATGATGGACTTTTACCCTTTATCTTTGATGCATTATTAGTCTTAGTTTCCACTATTCGCTAGAATTAGTAAGGAACATTCCATTTTGTAGTTTACCTTCCATGGTAGTTTCATTTCAATTCGCATACCCTAGATTATGAAAGTCAAGCCATAGTACTAAAATTGTTTACCTTTTTTCTTCCAAAATAATTCCCAGTAGTGAGCAATTTAAGTGGAGGGTTTATTTAATGGTCATATGCAGAATTAGAGCAAGGAGTTTCTCAATGGATTCTTTTTGGTTTAGTTTACTTAAAAAGAGAGCCACATCGAAAAATTAAAAAAATGAAAAGAGTATTGTATGCCAAATGTTGGAGCCTGATCCCAAGCTATAATTAGCATCTCAACAAGCACTTGGCATTTCATGTTTTACTTTAATGAAAAACTTAAGTAGTTCTTGATTTAAACCATGACCTAATTGTATTGCAAGGATTATGAACTTACATTATGGTGTGATTTTTGTTTATGTTGAGGCTAATTCTTTATTCTATATAAGCATTGATTCACATAGCATATGAATTGATTTGCAATGACAATATTTTCGATGACGCATACTTTCTGCAACACCAATTGGATGTATTGAAATTTATTGAACAATTATTTAGGTTATTCGCAAGATTTCTACACTCACTTCATCTCCATTCAACATATATTTCTCATTTGGGGTGTTGCTTGAGATTTTATTTCTATATACTATGGGTTTTTGGGTATTTGGGTATTCCTGAAGGAAGCATATCATGTTTTCTTGTTAAATACTCTACTACAATAGCTCTTTTAGTACCAACAATAGTCTCACTGTTTTATCCAACAACATCACGAGCGTAAGTAGGGTAGGTTAGGGTAGGGCTAACCTAATCACTTTTCCACATTGCCATAAATAAAAAGAATTGTCAAACAACCAAGCCAACAAAAGTAACATTGTTAGTATTGAAATCTAGACTCATAATGTATTGAAAACCACCTTTGAGAGAAATAAATCAAGTGAGAGGTAAGATGAAAGAGAAAGTAACTACTACATGTCAATAATTCATATTTATCATGTAAGAACATTTTCATGTGTAGAAAAATTTCTTAAGTCACCATTGATTTTTTTTGTCCTATTATCATATACTCCATTGCAGAAAAATACTTGTGATGATAATGCAAAAGAGAAGTGGTGCAACCCTCGGAGTGGTAACCTAATCAATTAATTTAGTGTTACACCTATAAGTTTATGGATATCATACGTTTTATTGATAGATGATAATAGCTTAGATGTCTGAAAAAATTATATCACTGCAATCAAATTAATCCAATGGAATCTAATCAAATCAACCTAAAAGTGTCTACTATTGTCAAAATTCCTGAAGAAATGATAATAGCTCAGCTACATAAATAAATTATATCACTGTAATCCATCAAGTTCAAGAAAAACTAAGAAAAAATAATTTAATTGTTTTAACGAGATCCTCGAGCAGCGCTATATGCATGGCATATTATTGTTATAGCATAAGGAAGGTGATGCCATAAGAATGATGGTTTCTTTATGAGGGAGGTTCCATATGAAGGAAGGTTACAGTTGCATCAACATATTGAAAATCCCAACATATAATGCTAAAACTAATACTAAATAATAAGTTGCATTATTTGAATTAATCATTTTTCAAACCAAATGAATTTTCAATTACCTAACCTGAAGTGTAACTAGCATGCTCAATATCGCACCTCGCCTCGATATGATGTCAAATAAAAGCAACAAGTAATCAATTGGTTAATAAAAAGTGAGCATAAATTTAATTGGCGAAGATACAATGCTCTAACTAAAAGCTTTGGTCCATGTTTTGAAAAACCTCTTGATTTCTATGTCAAAAATTTGAAATAACAACAATCCAAAATCCTTTCATCTTGAAAGGAATGGTCTAATAAAAAGTTTGAATATACAAATTCTTAAATTAATGCACAATTATACATGTGTACTACATAAGGAAATTCATTAAAAGCAATATTTCATTTTTATGACTATTATGTTTGTTCATGATAGAATATTAATATAAATTTAGTTGCTGAGATGTAAGGGTGTTTTTTAATATTAAAAAATAATTTGATATCATAAATGAAAAACTTGAAAAACATATAGAGATACTTGAATTTGAATGTCGAAGAAAGTAGACTTCAATTTCATTTCTGAATTATTATAAAATCCCCAACAATATAGAGAGAGATTTGGGATGTAAAGAATTGACATAGAGTAGCACAAAAAAGTTGTAACCAATTAAATTAAATGTGTTTTATTTTTAATTTTTATTGTGTAAATATTTGTAATATTATTATTATATATATAATTTACATGGAATATAGTCTAATTTTATTTGATGAAGAAAATCAATTTAGAAATATTTTGAAGAAAAATTGAAAATAATGAAAATGATGTGGTTGAAAATCATATTTTTTAGCAGAAATTCAAACACAATAAAGAAAGAAAGTTGTTCAAAATTATCACCGATATAGAATAGAACACTTTTTTTTTAAAGTAAATATTAAATTGTAAAGTGTAAATAAGGTGAATTATATTTTTTCAATCGGGTCTATATTGAGTGATTAGAAGGAATGATTATTATCTTTCTGAGCCAAGTTCAATTCATAGAAGCATCCTCAAGTGCCTATAGATGTACCCTATAGGTTTCCCCACTATATGTATTTTAAAGAAAAATAAAAAATAATAGTTTATTAAAAACAATAGTGGGTAATTGTAATACCCAACAAAAAATTGACTTAGTGTTTTTACAAACTATATCACCTTTGTCATTCCTATGAGATATGAAATTGATTGGAAAGTAACTAGGATGGTTGTTTGACACATGCAAATTATAATAGTTTTTTGTATTGAGTTTACTAGTCATCACACAATTGGATTATGGATTCCTTCTTACTGTCACACAAGTTCAAGAGGTGCAAATTCGACTACAATGTCTACATGCAAGAGAAGGGAGACCTTGCTTACTGTTGATTGTACTGTATATGGATGACTTGTTCATTACTAGTGGCTCATCTGCTAGATTGATAGACATCAATTAAGATTTGAGAGAGGCATTCTCCATGACATATCTAGGGTTGCTATAGTAGTTTATTGTCCTTGAAGTGAATAAAAAATATTCCGGGATCATGATAACTCATTCTAGATACGTATGAGATTTTTCAGAACATTCCAGATGACTTATTGCAAAGAGACATCCTTTCCCTTCTTATTTTACATCAAATTGGAAGAAGATGGTTCTCCACCCCTGGTTGATAGTACTCTCTACATATATTTGATTGGTAGGTTATTGTACTTTACTCATTCAAGACCAGACATGTCATATGTTGTGAGTGTTGTTACTAGGTTCATGCAAGAGCCACATGAGCTACATTGGAAGGACGCAAAGTGCATACTTAATTATATGCAAGGTACTAGAGAGTTTGAGATTTACTATTCTCCTCGTTCTTAGCTAGATATTATTGGTTTTACTCATTCATACTAGGTTGGTGATAGTATTGACATAAAATCTACATCTAGATTTGTATTCATGTTGGGATCTAGACCAATATGTTGGTCAAGAAACAAGAAAGCAACTCTTTCACTCTCTTCAGCTGAAACAGAGTATCGAGGGGCTGTAAATGCTACTATTCAGGCAATTTGGATACATGGGATTCTGACAGAGTTTGGAATTCAAACTTATCCTTCAGTATACATCTTCTATGATAATCAATGTGAATTAAAATTTCTAGTGATCTAGTATAGAAGTAGTGGACCAAACACATTGAAGTTAACATGCACTACATACGGGAACTAGTGCATAGTAAGGTTATAATTCTACATTACATCCCTATGGAGGAGCATATTGTAGACATATTCACCAAATATTTCACTGAAAGATATTTTTCTATCTCATATATCTTGTTGGTGTGAAGGTTTGATTCAGTTATTATTCCCGGTTCCATTGTTCACTTTGATGGTTTTTTTTTTTTCTATGAGGTTTTCCCCATGGGTTTTTTTTGTTAAACCAAAACTTCCAGATGTTAGTGAACATATGACACCAAGAAAAAGGCCCTATTTAGGCCTTGGATTGGGACATGGTCTTCGATTTGTATCTGGATCTGCTTCAGGTTCATTCTTAATATCGAGATCTTGATCATCTTGATCCTCATCTTCAGACTCTGAAATTTAAATATTAGTAGAGACATCTGTTAGTTTTTCAACATTTAAGCTAGCATTATGTTAGGATCTTTTCACTGAGAGAATAACAAGCACAACAATAACATAAGCACATCACATGAGACAAGAGACACAAAGAGTTTTGATAGGGGAAACCATAAATGGAGAAAACCCCTCAACTTCCTCTAAGATAGTATCACCACAAGATGTGAAACTCAAAACAGTAAGATGACTTCCCAACACAACAACAGCCTTCTGTCTTCTGTCAAGCCAAAGTATTTCCTTCTCCGAAGGTGCGCCACACTTGAGAGAGCAAGTGATGTATTTCACAAGTGATAAATAGAGAGACTCTCACTCTCTATTTATATTCTTCCATTGACTTGAAGTGCACTCAACCATGCAGGCTTAACTTACAACTACTTACTCGAGCCTACACCTTAATTAGTGTATAATAACCCAAGTGCCCCGAAACTGTGGGGACTTACCTAATGACTTGATATGACTTGTTTACATTATTAATCCTCTCGATCGGAACATCGGGGCATGACCACATGACTCAAATACATAATAGAAACATCCCGGAATAAAAATCGGGTTACAATACATAGAAGAATACTTTCTGAAGTTACATATACATCAACACTCCCTCTTAACTAGGAAGGTATTCTTTTGACACAATTTTCAGTACTGGTATTCTTCTCTATATCAACTGGATCATCTCGTCTTCAAGTCATCTTCATCTTTAAGTCATCTTCGTCTTCAAGTCATCTGGATCTGGATCATCATCACTGGACTGGATCTGGATCATCACTCGATCTGGATCACTACTGCTGGATCTGGATCATCACTCGATCTGGATCTCTCGGAGTCATCATAACTGGATCTAGATCATAGCTCGATCTGGATCTCCACTGGTCATCATCATGTGTGTACTATCTCATCATAGGAAGTTATACAGAGCCGGCCCTTTTTCATGCTGGTTGTAGGCCTAGCCCACGGTAGGTCTTTGGTAGCCCTTATATCTGACCTACTCGTCAGAATGGCCGTCACTCACATCTGACATGGGAGGAATCTAATCCTTTAACCATGAACAGAATGGCTCTACCCTTACATTTGACCTACTTGTCAAAATGGCGGTAGCCCTTACATCTGTCCTACTCGACAGAATGGTCGGCACTCACATCTGACCTCCTCGTCAGAATGGCACTGCTCTTATATTTGACCTACTCGTCAAAATGGCGGTAGCCCTTACATCTGTCCTACTCGACAGAATGGTCGGCACTCACATCTGACCTCCTCGTCAGAATGGCGGTAGCCCTTACATCTGTCCTACTCGACAGAATGGCCGACACTCACATCTGACCTCCTCGTTAGAATAGTGGTAGCCCTTACATCTGTCCTACTCGACAGAATGGCCGGCACTCACATTTGACATGGAAGGAACTAAATCCTTTAGCCATGAAAAGAATGGCACTGCCCTTACATCTGACCTGCTCGTCAGAATGGAGGTAGCCCTTACATCTGTCCTACTCGACAGAATGGCCGGCACTCACATCTGACATGGAAGGAACTAAATCCTTTAGCCATGAACAGAATGGCACCGCCCTTACATCTGACCTGCTCGTCAGAATGGCGGTAGCCCTTACATCTGTCCTACTCAACAGAATGGCCAGCACTCACATCTGACATGGAAGGAACTAAATCCTTTAGCCATGAACAGAATGGCACTGCCCTTACATCTTACCTGCTCGTCAGAATGGCGGTAGCCCTTACATCTGTCCTACTCAACAGAATGGCTGGCACTCACATCTGACATGGAAGGAACTAAATCCTTTAGCCATGAACAGAATGGCTCAGCCCTTATATCTGACCTGCTCATCAGAATGGCTCTCTCAGTCCCGGACTGAGTGTTCCTCATAACTGACCAGGTGCCTCCATTCCCAGAATGGTAGTCAGCACTCATATCTGACATGGAAGGAGCCAAATCCTCTCACCATGACAGAATGGCTCAGCCCTTACATCTGACCTGTTTGTCAAAATGGATTTGGATCTCTAGCACTCATATCTGACATCGAAGGAACTGAATCCTCTCACCATGATAGAATGGCTCAGCCCTTACATCTGACCTGCTCGTCAGAATGGCTTTGGGACTCATCACTTTCTCTAGGAGGAAGCCTCGATATGGAGAACACCAAGTCTCTCTCTAAAGTACTCGAACTTCAGCCTAGCCAATGGCTTTGTCAATACATCAGCTATATGTTCCTCCGTCGCAACATACAGGAGCTTCACTGCTCCTCTCTACACCATATCCCTGATATAGTGATATTTGATCTCGATATGCTTCGACCTGTCATGGAACACTGGATTCTCTGACAACTTCACGCAACTCTCGTTGTCACAATGTATACAAGTAGCATCCAACTGGAGATCAAATATATCAGACAGGAGCTTCCACAGCCATACTGCCTCACAACTAGCTGAACAAGCTGCGACATAATCTGCTTCAGCTGTACTCAGTGCCACACAGGATTGCTTCCTGCTAAACCAAGAGATCACACCTGATCCCATACTGAAGCAACATCCTGAAGTACTCTTCCTGTCGATGGCACTGCCTGCCCAATCTGAATCAACATAACCCTCCAGGTTAATCTTCTGATTCGCATCGTACTTGAGCCCATAATCAATTGTACCCTTCAGGTACCTCAGAATATGCTTTGCAGCAACCAAGTGAACACTTCTCAGATCTGTCAAGTACTGGCTCAAGGTGTTCACAGCAAAGCAAATATCTAGTCTCGGGTACATCAAGGACCCAATCATTTGACGATACATCGTAGCATCAACCGTCTTTGAAGAAGTATCACTCAATAGCTTCAGGTTCGATGCCATGGGTGTAGCCAAAGCCTTGCAGTCCATCATCCTGAATCTCTTCAGGATCTCTACTGCATACTTCCCTTGTCCAAGGAAGACTCCATCTGTATTCTGCCACACCACCATACCTAGAACAATAGTGCATCGACACATAACAGGAGCATCACTGGTCTTCTGTATTCAACCTTGAAGCAAAGGTTGGAATCCTCTTTACTCTCAGTAAAGTCTAGAGTCATCAGTAATATGCCCATCCTGTCGTACCATGTTGAACCTCAATATATTATGTAGTCACTCCCTCTGAAGCGAAGCATCATACTCCCTCTGTCTTCTGTGCTCTATGCACTGAAAACATTCTGTACCGAAGTGACAAGTAGCTTACTATACTACTAATATTCTATGTGACCATAGACTTGCATCTTCAACCTTGTAGCAAAGGTTAATATTTTCATCAATCTCATCATGTATGTGATTCAACTCTTATTGGCTACAAATGTCTCTTCGTAGTCTAGGCCTTCCTTTCGTGAGAAGCCTCATGCTACGAATCTTGCTTCGTATCCCACGATGTTTCCATCTACTGCATGATGGAACTATGAACTTTTCTTTAGGTCTCGATACTGCATCTTGACATCATTCTTCTTGAACTGGTCTTCCCTTTCTTCTTGGTGGCTAGAAGGTTCTGCATCAATGATGTCACTGCACTCGTCATATTATTCTTCATTTTGAAATGTCGTCACTTTTTCTTTGGAACAAGTCTTCATTCTTCTTTGCTTGTAGGTGATTATGTATGCGGTCTTTCCTACAAGTCAAATACATTTGTATGGTTAGAACATTTCATATGGAATATTCATACTGGAAAATACTTATGCATAAATATATGATCATGCAACTACTTTAGCCAATACAACATTCATCCATATCTCACTGAAACTTTCTAGATGCCTTCTGTCTCTACCAGGACAACATTGAGATTGTGCACTAATCCAATATGTCATCAAAGAGGTTTCATTCTAGATAAGTAGCAATGGAGAATTTGTATAGCATCATGAGCTACTTACCCATCACATGCATATTAGTAGTATTCTGTCATTAATGCAAACATCCTATCATGCATAATACAATAACTGAATATAAACAAATGCGTAACAAAATAATATCATGAAATGACAATTGAATACTTATCTTTATTTTCTTCGTGGGTAGACTTCTTCTTGAGCCTTCGACTTCACCGTATTCTTCATTCATGATAGCATCGTTTCTTATCCAAATGCTAGGGTGGATAAGAAGTTATTCAAGAGTTGAGATCTTCATATTCCTCATCGATTGAGGGATCTTCTTTGGAAGGTGAGCACTTGATCTTCAATTGCTCCCATCTTCTCTTCTCTTCTTATGATTCAAGCTTCTTCTTCTTCTTGGAGTTTGCTGAAGGTAACCACTTCCTTCTAGCACACATTCCTCGAATGAATGAATCCCATGATCCTGGGAGGCCATTCAAGGTGGCCATCACCAATTTTGTATTCTTCACTTCTTCTTTTACCGCTTCAAGTTGTTCTTTGATTTGAGAGACTCTTATGGTTGCATGGTCTCTACATTCTCGATCTTCACATTCTTCAACTAGTTTCTTAAGGTCATGTTCTGATTTCTATTCTTTCCTTAAAATAGCTTGGTCAAGGAATCAAAACATCTTTGGTGTCTTTAGGGATACACTTGTAGTACAATTTGATCCATGATTGAATCAACCATGATCTTCTTGGCCTTGACCAAGTTCTTCTTGTGTAAGGCTTCTAGCCTCATCTCCCTCTAGAACTTGAATCTCTATACTCATGTAGGTGTCCAATCTATTTTCTTCAGAGAGATCAAATACTTCTATTCTTCGAAGTTGTCAAATTCACCAAGCATATCATCAAGCTATTGTGATAGATCACTTTGGAATGAGAACCTCAAATGGAAATAGCAAAGGATTAGATCTTACCGATTTGAGGTGTTCGTCCTTGTCCCGGAGTTTGCTGATCTAGGGTTTGTCACAGAAACCCTAATTTTCAAAACTTGGAATCTTTCAGATCTGATTGGATGAACAGATAGATCTCTTCAAATGGAGCTGTCCAATGTACTCCTTTTCTGAAAATAGTGGAGGGAAGCTCCCGGAACAGGAAGCCCTAATTTTCTGATTTCTTCTGCAGAAATGCCTGTTACTGTTTCTGTGATATCTCTGAAATTACTGCTCCTCTATGTCTGAAATTTTTTACTGTCGTAACCTCCCATGTCCCTGATCCAAAACCGCAGGTTTCATTAGAATTGGATTCACCATTTGGGATTTATGATCATTTTCCCAAGGTAACCTTTTACAGGACTGTTCAGAACATCGAAGTTGTACGGCATGCCACGTGTCATTGGTTCATCTTCTGAGTCTGATATTTGGACCACAGAAATTAAAGTACGTACCCTTTCTAGAAAATCTTTAGGAATTCCATTTGGACCTCTTTATCCCAAGATATTACATATCTCCCCATGTGTCCTGTTTATGGATGATTTCTGGAAGAGGATGGAGCCCTAACTTGGAGAGATCATATCTCCCAGAATATAGAGAATCTGAGACTGATTTTTGGACACAGTGTTCATCAGGATTTTATCTTCGTCCCCTGAAAGTGTCAGCTTCTGATACTTCTCCAATATATAAATATATCGACTGTACCAAAACTTAGCAGTTTTAGTATTTAGGGTTTCTCCTAGCTCAGGGTCAAACTAGGGTTTGACTTTCCTGGAGTTTCACCCAACCAAATTTCTTGATCCAGGTCTATAAACTTCGGTTTGGATGAGGAGAATAACCCTATGCTAGTCTCACTCAAAAATTCCTCTTCTGTAGAAAGCCCTAATTTCCACATCAAAACTGAAAATGCTTGAAATTGAATTCCGCATCGACAGAAAGATGCACCCTTCAATGGAGAGTCATCTTAGCATACTTTTGCTGAAAATATACGGAGGAAGATCCACAAAATAGGAAGCCCTAGTTCCTGTAGCTGCACAATGTCTTCTTCTCAGGTTAGCTCTGATACCATGTTATTTTTTCAACATTTAAGCTAGCATTATGTTAGGATCTTTTCATTGAGAGAATAACAAGCACAGCAATAACATAAGCACATCACATGAGACAAGAGACACAAAGAGTTTTGATAGGGGAAACCATAAATGGAGAAAACCCCTCAACTTCCTCTAAGATAGTATCACCACAAGATGTGAAACCCAAAACAGTAAGATGACTTCCCAACACAACAGCAGCCTTCTGTCTTCTGTCAAGCCAAAGTATTTCCTTCTGTAAAGGTGCGCCACACTTGAGAGAGCAAGTGATGTATTTCACAAGTGATAAATAGAGATACTCTCACTCTCTATTTATATTCTTCCATTGACTTGAAGTGCACTCAACCATGTAGGCTTAACTTACAATTACTTACTTGAGCCTACACCTTAATTAGTGTATAATAACCCAAGTGCCCCGAAACTGTGGGGACTTACCTAATGACTTGATATGACTTGTTTACATTATTAATCCTCCCGATCGGAACATCGGGGCATGACCACATGACTCAAATACATAATAGAAATATCCCGGAATAAACATCGGGTTACAATACATAGAAGAATACATTCTGAAGTTACATATACATCAACAACATCAACAAATGCAAATGGGATTGATTGAGTATTTATAACTTCTTATTCTTCAGCTAGTTGTGGATCATGCAACTAATCTTAATTAAATTCAACATTGTTCTCAATGAAACACAGTTTGGTTGCAATATCCATTAGTTTGTAATCCTTTGCATCATCTGTATATTCTGGCAGTATGCATTCACTACTTTGATCTTGGAAGGCTTTCCTCTTGTCAGTCATAATTCTGACCCATGCTTTGGAGAGACATTGGGCTTATGTCCCTTCAATGATTTTAATGGAGTGACCCAAACCACTAAATTATGAGGAACTATTCTAGATGTATGAAGAATAATTTAATTCTTCAACCCACATATATGATGGAAGATTACTTGCTTCAAGAAGGCATGTAGCCATCTCTTTCAAAGATCTATTCTTCCTATCAACTACACGATTTTTCTGTGGTGTGTATGGGACTCAATGTTGCATTTGAATACTTGTTGAAGCACACAACTACTGGAATTTTTTTTTTATATACTCTCCATGTTAGTGGATAAATATACTCAAGCAGACTCACGCAAGATATCCCTAGTCCAAGTGGATTGAGAAAAAATCAAGTACACAATACAATCTACTTTCCTAGATCAAATAGAAATGCAAGTTAATAGATAGATCAACTACTTGAGTTTTGCAAATCCTCTTCTATATTTGTTGATCCAAGCTCCAAAGCCTTCATGGCTTGAGCTGCAAAACCCTGTAGAACAAGTGGAAACAAGAAAAGAGTACATAACCAAACATGAATTGATCTAACTTAAAAGTTAAGGAATAAATATCTAAACATTATCAACATAGAAACGTTTATGAAAAGAGTTTATATTAATGTAATCAAGGAGATACATAGAATTACATAGGAAATAACATCACAAACTAGCCTTAATGCTGCAATATTCCATCCAACAATACAAGCCAAGCCAATCCTCCAAAGGATGATAGTATCCTCCCAAAGGATGATGTATGCTTCCCAAAGGATGATAGGGATCACCTAGAAATTCCACGAGCATAAGAGTACTATAGTCCTTCCTTTCTTCACAATGGATAGAGGGTTCAATTTATAAGGCTAAAGGGATAGAGTAGGTTGAGTATTAGGAGGAAGGGTCTAAGAGATATTCCCCATAGGTTAGGGAACCGAATTCCACCTCACCTAGATGATAGGGATGATCCTCCACCTCATCCACCTTTGAGAAGGGCCTCAAAACGTCGTTTTTTCCCTCAAAACACCCCTGATGCACTTAGCAATAGGAGACACAATGACGATGCACCTTGCATGAGGGGAAAGAGTGCCACTAGTGCTCCTTGTATGAAGGGAAAGGATGTCATCATACCTTTCCTTAGGAGAAGAGCGCCAGCCCTCCTAGAGGAGAAAAAGAAAAAGGGACAATCTTCAAACGTAATCAACTTTAGCAAAGGGAACTTTAGGTATTAGGAACAAGGTTGACACATGGATCATGATGACAAGATTTTGGTGTAACAAAATGCCCCCAAAAGAATGAAGTTAGAGGAATGTGATAGGTGAATGCTTTGCGAATTGAAGAAAGTGAAGGAAAGGATGTTGGCTGGAAGCTGCTACAATACAACTGACTCAAATCTAATATGAATCATAACATGGCTGCCGACCAATACATTGCACACATGGTAGTAGAGATTGACTAAACATAGGCTACTAGACACAAGCATAGATCCATGATGAGATGATAACACAACCACGACCAATACAAAGTGGATCTGTGTAATATGCCTCAAAACAAACTCCATCGCATCCTAGGAAAAAAATTGACAACCCAGGGTCTTCAAGCCAAACCCGAAATGACACGAATCTAACCATGTGATTACAATGTATTGATGTAGAACATGGTAGAAACCACTTGATTACCATTCATTAATGTATAATTTTATCAAGTGTGAGGGAAATCACCATTGATGTCAATTATTCCCAAGGTATCTTAGTACATGCTACCAAGTGTGAATAAAGGAATTGGATTCAAACAGTTGGTAGAATATTTCAATCAAGATCCAATGATGTAAACTCATGTTGAATGTGAGGTAACCTGCCATTGAGGGATGCAGCCGCAAGGTACTTGGCTTGGTTTCTAAGTCTAATTATTGGATGGGGTTTTGAGGTCAATAGGAATAGACTCGTCGAATGAGGGACATGATGAATCCCCCATCATCAACACAAAACACAATCAAATATGTTTTAGAGTAAACCAAGAAGCAAAGTGATGTACAAGACTAAATCATAGATGACCAACTTGATAGAACGTAAACTAACTGTAGATAATGGACAAATGACCAAATATCTCTTGAACATCGGCATGCCATGATGGCAGTATTGAAATGAGAATGATACCAATTGTTACTGTATTTGTAACTTTGGAATGTATTTATCAGTATATCTTATGTATTGTACCCCGATGTTTATTCTGGGATGTGTCTATAATGTACTTGAGTCATGTCATGCCCCAATGTTCCTATTGGGAGGTTCTATAATGTAAACATGTCATGTCAACTCATTGTGGGTAACCCTCCTATTGCTCAACCATTAAAGTACCCATAGTTGTGGGGCCCTAGAGTTATTAGACTATCCTAGAGAAGTCGATCCTAGGTGAGTCATTGTAAGTCGAGGCAATAGTCCCCACCATTGTGTTAAGGATAACCCTCCTTGTTGGTCGGAGGAGGCAAAGTCACCACGAGTTGTGGGGCACTAGGGTTATTAGACACTCCTAGAGATGTCGGCTCTAGTAAGCAATTGTTAAGTGAGGACGACATGTTGGAGTGGGTTGCAAGTGAATGGGGTGGTTAGGGAGTGGGGGTTCAACAGCTGACCGATAATGCCCTCCGGGGGTGGGGTGAATAAGGAGAGAGTTCTCAGATAGAGCTTGAGCCAATGGGTTGGTTGGACAAAAGAAAGGTTGGATCCGAAGCCAATCGTTCGACTTAACACTGAACGGAACACTGTGACGAATCCATTCCCAATATACTATTTCACTATGGAAATAAACAAAGATCATACCCATCAACCTCAACTTGAGGAAGTTGGAAGGGGTGGGGTTTCTACCAATAGATCATTTCTACCATATCGTTTATACCACCATGTCACGATTATAAAAGTACGGTCACCACTATACTATCTCCAATCCCACTATACTAGTTCCATCCCATCAACTATTTGAATCCCAATATACTCCCCATAGACTATTTTACTAGGACCATCAACTAAGACCTTCCCAATCTAATAACGGCCCAATACACTAATACCAATATGAACAATAGAATATTTCCACCAATCAACTATTTCCATCCCCATCTACTACCAGACCAATGGTTCAATGGGAAGGGAACCTTGATAGAGCAAAAGCTAATGGTGCTGAAGTGTGAAAGAAAGAGCAAAGAAGAGCCCAATGAGGTCCCACTAGCTCCCAATGAAACTTCAACTATGAGCCAAGGAAGGGAAGGAGATGGTGTTATGAGATTTAGCTCACTACTAGCCATCACAACAAGCTAGGAAAGGGTCAGGGCAAGGGCCAAGGAAGGGGCACAGGGCAAGGGGAAAGGGCAAGGGCAAGGGTCGGGGTAAGGGAAGGCAAGGGCAAGGGTCGGGGCTAGGGCAAGGGCCAGGGAAGGGGAAAGGGTCGAGCTAGCTAGGGAAGGGAAAGGTTTAGAGAGGCATCCGAATAGGTTCAGGAAGGGTTTGGAAGAGCATCAGAAGGTGTTCAGAAGAGGATCAGAAGTAGTTCATAGAAGGATCAGAAGGGAAGGAAGACAAGCCGAGTGTCTATGCGACTAGCATCTGGGACATGGCTCAGGCATCTGGCTTCATAGCTGGCTAAAGCGGGGATCATAGTTGGCAGGTAGGCCATATGGCTACTAAAGTGGGCATGGCGACATGGAGGCAAGTGCATGGTATCGATCATGATCATCATGGGGGTTCGATGAAGGCAGAAACATAGCATCAGAAGATGAGGGTGGCAACGTAGCTTAGAATTCTGTAGCTGTTAAGTGTTCATGTAAGATGAATGATTGAGAGTGCTATTATGTGTGAGGGAGGCGTCGGGTCCTATGTATTTGCTGGCTTTCAGCTCTGGTGTAAGAAGGGATTTGTTTGTCTTAGGAAAGAAGGGAGAAGGATATGGAATATAAATAGAGAGTGAGCCTCTCTATTTATCACACACACACTCACTCATTGGGGCGCATGAGTGAGAGGAGAAGTTGCTAGGACAAGAGAGAGACTATTGTTGTTGAGAGATCATATTTATGTTTTCAGTTTTTACTTTTGGTGCTGATTCTATCTCTGAGGAAGTTGCGGGGCTTTCTCCTTTATGGTTTCCACAAGGAAAATTCTTTGTGTCTCTTGTCTATTGTGTTTTATTGTTGTGCATGTTATTCTCTCAGTTAAAGATCCTGAGATAATAATGCTAGCTTGAATGATAAAAATATAACATGGTATTAGAGCTAACCTAAGAAGAAGACACTATGTAGCTATAGAAGCTAGGGATTCTTACTTTTTGGGTCTCTCTCCATAATCCATCAGCAAAAGCATGCTACGATGACTCTCCATTGAAGGGGGCATCTTTCTGTTGAAGCAAAATTTGATTTCGAGCTTTTTCAGTTTTTGGTGCGGGAAATTAGGGCTTATTGCAGAAGAGGAATTTTTGAATGAGCTCGGCATAGGATTGATCTCCTCATCAAAATCGAAGTTTAGATACCTGGATCAATATTTTTGGCTGGGTATAACTCGATGAAAGTCAAACCCTAGTTTGACCTCGAGCTGGAAAAACCCTAAAATACTAAAACAGATAAGTTTGGGTACATTCGCTATATCTCGGGATTGGCAAAGGCTCAGGAGCTGAAAATTGCAGAGATCGAAGATAAATCCTGATTTACACTGTGGAAAAAATTCATCCTCATATTCACTATATTTTGGGAGATATGATCCCTCCAAGTTAGGGTTCTAGCCTCTTCTAGGATTCATCCCTAAACAGGACACCTGTGGAGAATTGCTATATCTTGGGCTACAAAGGTCCAAATGAAATTTCTGAAGGTGTTCCAAAAGGGCATGGATTTTACTTTCTATGGTTTGAGTTGTAGACCTATAAGATGAAACAGTGGCATGTGTAAGTCCATACAACTTCGCTGTTCTGAACATTCATGTAACAGGTCACCTTGGGAAAATGATCAGAAGTCCCAATTGGTGAAACCAATTCTGATGAAACCTATGGTGTTGCAATAGGGACAGGTGAGGCTACCTCAGTGAGATATTTCCAACATAGAGGAGTAGTAATTGTGGAGATAACATAGAAACAGTAACAGGAATTTATGTAGAACAAATTGGAAAACTAGGGCTTCCTATTCCGGGAGCTTCCCTCCACTGTTTTCAGAAAAGGAGTACATTGTACAGCTCAACTTGAAGAGATATATATTTCTATCCAATAAGATCTTAAAGATTCCAAGTTTTGAAAATTAGGGTTTCTCTAACCAACCCTAGATCAGCGAGCTCCAGAACCAGGACGGAGACGTCAAATCAGTAAGATCTAATCTTTTTCTATTTGCATCTGAGGTTCTGATTTCAAAGTGATCTATCACATCAAATTGATGATAATCTTGGTGAATTTTACAAATTCCAAGCGTGGAAGTATTTGATCTCTCTGAAGAAAATGAATTGGACACCTACATGAGTAGAGAGGATCCAGTTCCAGAGGGAGATGAGGCTAAAGCCTCAGAAATTGGTCAAGGCCAAGAAGATCATTGTTGATTCAATCACGGATCACATTGTACCACAAGTGTCTTCCCTAAAGACACTGAAGATGTTTGATTCTTTAACCAATCTATTTGAAGGGAAGAACATAAATCAGAATATGAATTTGAGAAAACAGTTGAAGAATGTGAAGATACAGAATGCAGAGACCATACAGTCATACTTTATAATGGTCTCTCAAATAAAAGAACAAATTGAAGTCGTGATAGCCACCTTGAATGGTCTCCCAATATCATGGGATTCATTCATTCGAAGAATGTCTAATAGAAGGAAGTGATTACCTTTAGCAGACTCTGGGAAGAGCACACACAAGAAGAAGCTCAACTAATAATAAGAGAAAAGAAGATGGGAGCAACCGAAGATCAATCTCTCACCATCCAAAGAAGATCCCTCAAGCGAGGACGAATACGGATAACTCAACTCTTGAAGAACCTCTTATCCATCTTATCATTTGGATGAAGAAGATGATGAAGCTGAAGGCTCAAGAAGAAGTTTACCCACTAAGCCAATAAAGATAAGTATTCAATTGTTAGTTCATGATATTGTTTTGTTATGCATTTGTTTATATTCAGTTAATGTATTATGCATGATAGAATGTTTGCATTAATGACATTATACTACTAATATGCATGTGATGGGTAAGTATCTCATGGTGCTATACAAATATCCATTGCTACTTATCTAGAATGAAACCTCTTTGCTGACATATTGGATTAGTGCACAATCTCAATATTGTCCTGGTGGAGATGGAAGGCATCTAGAAAGTTTCCGTGAGATATGGATGAATGTTGTATTGGCTAAAGTAGTTGCATGATCATATATTTATGCATAAGAATTTTCCAGTATGAATATTCCTTATGAAATGTTTCTAACTATAAAATGCATTTGACTTGTAGGAAAGATCACATACATAATCGCCTACAAGCAAAGAAGGATGAGAGTTGTTCTACAAAACAAGTGACGACAGTTCAAGATGAAGAATAATATGACGAATGCAGCAACATCATTGATGCAGAACCTTCCAGATATAAAGAAGTAACCAAGAAGAAAGGGAAGACCAGTTCAAGAAGGATGATGTCTAGGATGCAGTAATTCCATCCTGCAATAGATGGAAACATCATGGGATACAAGGCAAGATTCATAGCACAAGGATTCTCACGAAAAGAAGGCATAGACTACGAAGAGACATTTGCAGCCAGTGGGAGTTGAAACACATACATGATGAGCTTGATGAAGATCTTAACCTTTGCTACAAGGTTGAAGATGAAATTCTATACACTAGATGGATACATAGAATATTAGTAGCATAGGAAGCTACTTGTCACTCCAGTACAGAATGTTTCAGTGCATAGAGTACAAAAGATGGAGAGAGTATGATGCTCCACTTCAAAGGGAATGAATATAGAATATATTGAGGTTCGAAATGGTATGACAGGATGGACAGATTACTAATGACTCTAGGCCTTACTAAGAGTAAAGAGGATTCCAACCTTTTCTTCAAGGTTGAAGGTGGAAGACCAGTAATGCTCCTGTTATGTGTCGATGCACTATGTTCTAGGCATGGAGAGGTGGACAAGGGAAATATATGGTAGAGATCCTAAAGAGATTCAGGATGATGGACTGCAAGGCCATGACCACACCTATGGCATCAAACCTGAAGCTATTGAGTGCTGCTTCATCAAAGACTGTTGATGCTACGATGTATCGTCAGATGATTGGGTCCTTGATGTACTTGACTAATACAAGACCATATATTTTCTTTTCTATGAACACCTTGAGAAAGACCCTGGCAGATCCGAGACATGTTCACTTGATTACTGCAAAGCATATTCTGAGGTACCTGAGGGGTATAATTGATTATGTGCACAAGTATGAGGCAAGTCAAAAGATTAATCTGGAGGGTTATGTGGATTTGTATTGGGCAGGAAGTGCCATTGATAGGAAGAGAACTTCGAGGTGCTACTTAAGTATGGGAGCAAGTGTGATCTCTTGGTTTGGCAAGATGGAGTCCTACATGGCACTAAGTACAGTTGAGGCAAAAGATGTCGCCACTTGTTATTTGGGAGACAGGAGCAATGAAGCTCTAGTATGTGACCCAGATCAAGATCTCTCGAAAGAGGGAGTTCTAGCATAGTCGATGAGACAGGTTGTTTGAGCATAAATCCTGACGAAGCTCGTAGGTTACTCAGATGTAAACAGACCTGTAGGTTTCCCTTGGATGTAATCAGTCCTAGTGAAGCTTGCAAGTCATTCTTGGACATAATTAGCCCTGATGTGATTCTATGCTAGAAACTGCCAAAGTGAAGTTTGAGTACTTTAGGGAGAAGCTTGGTGTTCTCCATATCGAGGTTCCCTCCAAGGGGAAATGATGAGACCTAGAGCCATTATGATGAGTATGTCAGATGTAAGGGCTGAGCCATTCTGTCATGGTGAGAGGACTGGTTCCTTCCATGTCAGATATGAATGCTAAGCCATTCTAATATGACTGTAGGATTTGTTCCTAGATGATAAGATATAACAACTATTGCCATTCTTGGAATGGAGGTGCCTGGTCAGTTACCAGGAATACTTGGTCTAGGACTGAGGGCCTTTATGATACGATTATAAGATGTAGTCTTACATGATTAGATGTGAGTGCATGGCCATTCTGATGTGATTGAGGGATGTGTTCCCACTTGATCAGATATAAGGGTTGTTGCCATTCTGTCATGGTGAGAGGATTGCTTCCTTCCATGTCAGATGTGAGTGCTGGCCATTCTGATGAGACTATAGGATTAGTTCCTACATGATCATATGTAAGGGATACCGCGTTTCTAACGAGTAGGTCAGATGTGAGTGCTAGCCATTCTGATGTGACTACAGGATTAGTTCCTACATGATCAGATGTAAGGGCTATTGAATTTCTGACGAGTAGGTCAGATGTGAGTGTTGGCCATTCTGATGTAGGATTAGTTTCTACATGATCAGATATAAGGGCTACCACCTTTCTGACGAGTAGGTTAGATGTGAGTGCTGGCCATTCTGATGTAGGATTAGTTCCTACATGATCAGATATAAGGGCTACCGCCTTTCTAACAAGTAGGTCAGATGTGAGTGCTACCCATTCTAATGTAGGATTAGTTCCTACATGATCAGATATAAGGGCTACCTCCTTTCTAACGAGTAGGTCAAATGTGAGTGCTAGCCATTCTGACGAGTAGGTCAGATGTAAGGGCTACTGCCATTTTTTGAATAGAGGCACCTGGTCAGTTACTAGGAACCCTCAGTCTAGGACTGAGTTCCTTTCTAATGAGTCAAGGTCAGATGTAAGTGTCGTGCCTTTCTGATGAGTCAAGGTTAGATGTGAGTGCTGGCCATTCTGACTTAGGGTCATATATAAGGGATACCAAAGATCTACAAGGAGGTAGGCCTACAACCAACATGAAAACGGGTTGGCTCTGTAGAACTTCCGGTGACAAGAAGAATAATGAGATACCACATATGATAATGACCCAGTGATGATCTAGATCGAGCTATGATTCAGGTCTAGTGATGATGTCTTTGTGATGATCTAGATCAAGTGATGATCTAGATCCAGCAGTGATGATATAGATCGAGTGATGATCCAAATCCAGCAGTGATGATCCAGATCGAGCGATGATCCAGATCCAGTAGTGATGATCCAGATTGAGTGATGATCCAGATCTAGTGATGATGTCCCCAAGATGATCCAGATCGAGTGATGATCCAGATCCAGCAGTGATGATCTAGATCGAGTGATGATGATCCAGATCGAGTGATAATCCTGATCAAGATAAAGATGACCTGAAGATAAATATGACTTGAAGATAAAGATGACTTGAAGATGAAGATGACTTGAATATGCAGATGATGGGATGATCCAGAGAAGAAGACCAGTGCTGACAAATCGTGTTGAGAGAATTCCTTCCTAGTTAAGAGGGAGTGTTAATGTATTTGTAACTTTAGAATGTATTCATCCATATATCTTATGTATTGTACCCCGATGTTTATTCCGGGATGTGTCTATAATTTACTTGAGTCATGTCATGCCCTGATGTTCCTATTGGGAGGTTCTATAATGTAAACAATTTGTGTCAGGTCATTGTGGGTAACCCTCCTGTTGGTCATTGGTCAAGGGTTAAAGTCCCCACAGTTGTGGGGCCCTAGGGTTATTAGACTATCCTAGAGAAGTTGACCCTAGGTGAGTCATTATAAGTCAGGGCAATAGTCCCCACCATTGTGTTAAGGATAACCCTCCTTATTAGTCATAGGAGGCAAAGTCCCCACAAGTTGTGGGGCACTAGGGTTATGAGACACTCCTAGAGATGTTGGCTCTAGTAAGTAATTTTTAAGTGAGGCCGACATGTTGGATTGAGTTTCAAGTGAACAAAAGAATATAAATAAAGAGTGAGCCTCTCTATTTATCACACACACACTCACTCATTAGGGTGCATTAGTGAGAGAAGAAGTTGCTGGGAAAAGAGAGAGACTATTGCTGTCGGGAGATCATCTTTATGTTTTTGGGTTTTACTTTTGGTGATGATTCTATCTCTAAGGAAGTTGCGGGGTTTTCTCCTTTATGGTTTCCCCTAGGAAAATTCTTTGTGTCTCTGATCTCTTGTGTATTATTGTTGTGCATGTTATTCTCTCAGTTAAAGATACTAAGATCATAATGCTAGCTTGAATGATAAAAATCTAACACCAATCCACCATTGCAACTAACGACGGGAGTATTCTTGTACAACTCAAATGAGGAATAAGACTCATGGAATCAGTAGGACTCAAAGACAAACAAAATATTGTAGTACTGAAATGCATATGCAAATGAGTGCAATGTTCAAGAGTAACTAGGTACTTCCATAAATACAATGAAACACAAACTCTTTCCTTAATTTCCCCATCACAAAGGATGAGTACCTCTTTTCTTTTTTATGATTTCAAAGAGGGTAACAAACACTTGTTGTAGTTCATTAAGCTATGAGTCCATTCTCATATTTTTTATGAACGTGAGAAAGGAGGGGTTCATTCCTAGAAAGGGTCCTTTATCATTTGATTTTATGAGTCTAATGAAAGTAAACTCTTTTTTTGTTACATGTTTAGATAGTTTGAAATGACTAAGAAGACTCCAAAATGGAATTTTTCCTAAATTTAGTCCCCAAGGCCAAAAAAAGTATAAACTAATTCAAAGGAGAACCCTTCCAGTCATGATTGGTTGGAGTATACCGTTTTTGTAAGTAGTCCCCCTTGGTCTGAAAAAGAGGTAAACTATCACCAGGAAGAAGACTCTTCAGGTCCTTTTATGAGCGTGAAGAAGATAAGTTCACTCGGCAATATTTTCACATTTTAAGAGTATGAAAAGAGCTTAAATAGGACTCTATTAGGGTTATTTTTTCATAATCCAATTTTAACGACTTTGAAAAACAGTAAAAGTATACTTGATACCTATTCACTGAGTTTTTAATGAGCAAGACGAAGGTATAAAAGGCACTCGAAACCTTTTTCATGTTTGAAAACAGAGCACAAAAAAGAAAAAAGTAAGGTCAAACTAGTTTTCATGTTTTAACGAGAGCACAAAAAAATGAAAATTAAGCTCAAAACCATCTTATTGTTTTTAACGAGCTCGAATATTCATTGAAAGAATGCTCAAGGCATCTTCCTCATTTGTAATGACCTTGGAATAGAGAAAAAAAATGCTCAAAACGTCATTTCATGGTTTAACGAGCTTGAAACTGAGAAAGTATGCTTAGAAGGTCATTTCGTGGTTTAACGAGCTCGAAATTGAGAAGGTATGCTCAAAATGACTCCCATTGATGGGTGATTTCCCAACATGATGTCCATTGGTTGGTACTTGCCCCCAATATAACTGTCAAGTAACATAATTCCAATATAAAGCAATAGGGTACATGCCCCCCAAGCTTCGTTTTGTCTGCTTCACAAGAAGATGAAATGAAGGTTCAAATATTGAGTCTTTACACAATGGAAGAATCTTTTTCATTTTTGAACGAGCTTGGCATGAAAAAGGAACGCTGCTCAAGGTGACCTGCTTAATTTTTACACAAGCTTGAAACATAAAATAACTAGTGCGCTGGCTGGCTGAAAATCTTTTTAATCCGTGCGTTGGCTGAAAATAAGGGGACTCCACAGTTGTCATCTGTGCGTTGGCTGAAAATCTTTTTCCTACTCAATTGGGTCTGAGGCATCTTCTCCGCAAGATAGTGGTGCAAGCCTCTCTCTTTACCAAGATTGATTTCTATCATGTGTTACGGGAAAACAATCCCCATGCTGACCTTGAGGCTAATAAAGGGGCATCCCTCAGCCCCGACGAGTTAATCTTAAATGCCCCAGGTTCTTTCTGCCCCCCCCCATAGGACTGGGGGCTTAACATGGGCCACCCCCCGCGCTCCTCTGTGGGACCTCCCCCCTTGTTCCTCCACGTGTTGGCGGGCTGCTGTGACGCCTGGCGCGTGGTGTTCACATGGCCACGGGTAGGGTTGTATTATTATCCCCCATGCTAGTCCCTTCACTCGCCGCAACATTATGCATTCCTGCTCGAACGCTCAGAGCTCCATCCCATGTTTAAATGGAAACAGGACAGGTGACTATAGGTTTGTCATTGAGAGGACGCACTGGTTTATTGGAGATTATGAACTTGGGGCTCTCACACGAGGTGAACCCTGTTGCAGTCTTGTTGAAGGAGGATGCAAGTTTTGGCTTCATGGGTTAATTCATCCGCGCATATGTCACCCTGGTGAATTCTGGTATGAAGGTCATGTCGAATCATTCGGGCATTTGCTGGATTCATGGTACACTAAGATATGAAGTGACGCGAGACACTGTGTCGACGAAGGTTAAAAGGAACCAGAATGCAAAGGGCCGAGGCATTCTCACTATGCTGATTGATTGGGAGCTCTGTCGTCAAATTGCTTGGAGACTGCTGGTTTATAGAATGGAAGTGGATTCCTCCTCCACGAGTGCACCGGCTCCATCCTCAGTGGATAAAAAATTCAAGGAAGTAAAGCAAGAACTCATTTCACTGCAATCCCAGGTGAATGCAATGGATTATGAAGGCGGACGACGTCTCAATCATGTTAGTAAGGATTTGGTCCTTCTGAGGAAGAAAATTAAAACGAAGGTCAAGCGAACAGAGCACTCATTCTCGAGGGAACTTGTCGAGCTCGAACTCAAGGTGGACAAGCTCGCCCTTAAATTCCTCAAGCATGAAGAAAATGGTATGTCGTCTAGTTCGGAAGGTTGATTTTTGATTTCTTGTTTGGGTTCGCCATCGTGCTCGACTCTGGCTCTCCAAATCCATGCATGTTTCTGTTTCTATTTATAAGTTTATTATGCATTTAGCTATCTTCGACTTTAAGTTCAAAACTATGATTAGGCTACAGACTGTTGGATTGCCGCTTCCATAAGGGCGTTTTTCGGAGGTTTACGTCTTTGCCGCTTCCTCAAGGGCACTTTGTTGGTTTTTTGTTTCTGCCACTTCCTCAAGGGCAACAAATTAGGTAGTTAGCTGCTTCAGTGAAAGCATTTTGTAATCTGGTTCTGTAGGTGCTTTTTGATATTATCTAGGAATCCTGGCTAGGACAGTTGTCTACTACCCCCGCTGAAAGGTATGACCATATCTATCTATGATCGGCTATGTCAGGTGCTTTCTGTGATGTGCAGTAGCAATCCTGTGTTGCGTCATATAAGTAAGTGGGGTAGGACCATGTGTTTTATATAGTTAGAGGGTATAGGGAGGTCTAGGGTCGAGGGTAGAGTTGGGGTATGCTTCATAGAGTTTTTGAGGTTGAGGAAGAGTTCTAGTTTATAATTAAAGTGTAATATATTAGCTTTTGTCTTAAAAAAAATACATAATAAGTGTTTTAATTGTCAAACATAATAGCATAAAATACATAATAAGTGTTTTAATGGTCAAACTTAATAACTCATAAGCTGAATGTCAAACTGTTTTATTGGCAAACATACTGACTTCTTATTGATTAACTTATTCTACTAAAATTATCAAATTCCAATGTCCATGAGATTGCCTTTGAATTCAATGGATTAAGTTTTGTATTGAAATTATAATATTTTACCGTTCTGGAACAGTAATACTTCTACTAATAGGCTAAATTATGGGGTTTCCATGTGTTTATATAAAATTGATGGGTACTATTGACAATCAGACTTAGACTATCTCGAGTGAAATCACAAGTTCCCATAATGACTGAATTCCAAGTGGTTCAGGCTTCCAACAATATTGAATTTGCGTGCATTTGTAAATAATTCAAGTGTAAATTATAGATCTATAAATATAAAGTCCGGGTTTAAGAATCGCATAGTAATATAAACTCTGGTTTAAGAATCGCAAAGCACGACTATCTCAGCTGCAAAGTTTCGCGGCTGTATTTCCAATATTTGGTTCTCCTTCAAGCTTCAAGCAGGTAATCTATTTCTTCTTTTGCTGTGTTTTAAATCCAAATAGTGAAAAGAAGAAGATCCAGGCAGAATGTGCAAACTGGTGTGTTCAATTTAATGCTATTTTAAATAGATTCGAATTCTCGGTCCAGCGTTACAGTGAAAAATCTTCATGTTTTCAGAGCTGTAGCTCCCGCAGAAATAACTGTCTGTTTATCAGATTATGTTTATATATACAAGGTCGGAATGTATTTGCATGATCTAAATTTCAAAGATGAACTGTTCTGTGTATTGAATCTTTGAATTCAGATCCAAACTAATTTTACTTCTGTAGTTTTCCATGCACAGATTCATAGTTAGGCATTAGATCGAGTACCAGCATGGATCGGGAGGTTGGCGATGGCGACAGTAATTCCAGTTGCAGCCATTATTTTGTCCAGTCGTTTTCTCATTTGCTGCATTCAAAGCCAAGGTCCAAGGAGTTGGTGAATTCATTTGAGGAAACTTTAGCAGGGAGATTGGACGAGTTGAAGCCCAAGAATTCAGATTTTCTGAATTTCGCATGGATTCGACAAGCTATGGAGGTTTTATCAAATACGTACGAGGATTTGAAAATCCTTATTGGCGACCTAGAGATTCAAGGAGGAGGAGATGGCGTTAGAGAGCGATGGATTAATGAATATCTGAATGACAGTATCAAACTTCTTGGTGTGTGTAATGGGCTTAGTACAGATATTTCAATGCTTGATCACAATCAGCTCATGTTAATTGGATCTGTTTGCAGTCTCTTGGACTTGTCAAGCGGTAGTACTGGGGTCCAGCAAGATAATTTATGTCAAGCCAAGATTTCACTTCAAGAATGGTTGGAGGGGACCAATCTGGGATTTAAAATGGAAAGAATAGACGATCATCTGGGCATATTGCAGGCTCTGAGTAAAGATCTAGAGTTGCAGATGGGGTGGAGATCTTGGGCGTCTTCTAGTCTGGGTAAGGATAAGGGAAAGTCTATGTTTTTGAGGGCTCTGTCTGGGGTGAAGGCAATGGTTATCTTCATATGCAGTGTAATTTCCTGTGCTTTATCAAGTTTATTAGGGGATCAGCAGGGGCTTCAAGGGAGGCCATTGGTGGAGGTGCAAGTTCCTTCACAGTTATTATGGTCTGCTTCATTCATGAGTTTGCAGAAAGTTGTAAATGAAGAGATGATTAGGATGAGGAATAAATTCCTGCTCAGTGAATGGAAAAGTTTGGCTAGAGCAAGCCATCAGTTATATGGTGTTCTAGACAAAATTTCTGCAGATCATAAAGCTCCAGGTGAAGGAAATTCATCATGTGTGGCGTTGGATGCAGGAGAAGAAATTGAAGAACAGCAGCATAAGAAACAAGGAGTAGAAGAATTGAGGAAGAGTTCAGAAGCAGTAACAGAAGGTGTGAGTCTTCTGAAACATGAGCTGAATGAGTTGTTTCATTTAGTTTTGAATGTAAGCACTGCTTTACTTGACAAAGTGAGACTATCTCCAAAGCCACACAGTAAGATACTCCACATCCAGTTAGGCTGCCTCAAAATGAAAATCAAGATCAGAAAACCAAAGAGCAAACTGAAAGTGAAAGCTGTTGTTTCCAGGATAAGTAGGAAGTGGAGATTGTGTTTGAGGAAAAGTAAGAAGTGGAGATTGTGTGGGAGGATAAGTGCAGCGTCATGCTTTCGGATTCCAGATTAGTCTAGTCCATGAAGGAGAAGAGTACGAGGAGCAGATTGGATCCATGTTTTTTCTTCTGGTTGTTTGTCAGATTTGAGATCATGTGTTTTTCTGGTTATTTGTCTCTTAGATTTGAGATGTGTTTTTCTAGTTGTTTGTCTGTCAGATTTGAGATGTGTTTCTCTGGTTGTTTGTCTCAGATTTGAGATTGTGTTTTTCTTCCTCTTTTCAATTCCAATTCCTATTCGTATTATTGTCTTGGGATGAAAGTTAAATGTAAATTTTGGATAGTTAATAAACAATCGGTCATAAACAATTCATTATCAGAATAAATGAAAGCTAAAACCGCAACAAAACCAAAATACTAAGATAATCAAAATTACATGATCAGGTAAACTATCATGAAAAGTAAATTATTATGTAGAGCCTTTAATTTGTTATATAAAGTATATAACTGGTATTGCTTTTAATGTACTGTATAAGTATATAAATGATATTTAAGGATTAAATGTGTTTTTTTTAAATATAGATTTAAATCTGAAAAAAGATAAAAGATATACATAACCACAATTAAATTTGACGATATTCCTTATTTCATAAATAGATCAAGTTTGTCTCCATTACGAAATAAAAGAATTAAAATAGTATAAAAAGTTTAACTATAAATATGTTATGGTTTTATATTTTTAAGTTAGAACTAATATATCAACTTTATCTCAATTTTCTCCATATTAAATTGCAAAAATTTTCTATTTTAATATTAAATTAATTAATATATTTAAAAAATATAAAACCTTTAAGCTTTTATAATTTTGTTGGATGCAAGTAAGGTTCAAGGTGAATACTTAAAATTATATAACCAAATGAATTGTAAGCGTATTATACAATAATATTAATATAAGTTAATTTAAAATTTTAAAATACATTAATAAATTAAGTTATACAACCAAATGGATTGTAAAGTATATTATACAATAATGATATAAATATAAGTTAATTTAAAATTTTAAAATATATTAATAAATTAGGTTAGAATGAGTTTATATTTCATTTAATTTTGAATCATATTGAGATCAAATTCATATTTTTAATGAAAAATATCTTATTTAATGATTTAATTTAGGTATAAAAATAACATGAATGTAAATTATTTTTAAGAATCCAAATTTAAAATGTAAATATCAATAATTTTTAAAATAAATTGGATACTAATTCAGAGATAGTTGGATATTAAAAAAAAAGTGACACCATGAAAAATTTCTCTTAATTTTTTTTCTTAATTACACAAGCATCCCTTACATAAGCATCCCTTAAGATATTTTAAAGCTAAAACAACAATTAACCAAATATTATAATCCTAATCATCTATGGCTAGATGAAGACCTCGTATTACCTATCACATATAAAAGGAACTTTGAAGACTTGTTGAGAATTTGTTTGGTATCAAGCTAATTAAGCTTTCTAGTTCTCAATATATATAGAAAATTTTGACATCTAAAATGACCATGAGCACAACCTTAAGAATTATAATAACACCAAAACAACTTGATCTTCAATAAAAATAACAATAATATATTTTTAGGGGAATTGAATAATGAAGTAAATATACTACAAAATAAGGACAATATTGATGACATTATCATAATTTTACTCATGGGAAATGGATTCCATGTGAGATAACCATTTTATGTGAGTCCATGTATTGTTGAAATTGGAAAGGCAATAGTGCAACAGAAGTATCTAATGACCTCTTTTATTATGATCGATATCTTGGACTGCAACCTCTTTGCCAAAACTGCAGATCACTAAAGAAGAATATTCCTCGTGTTGCATTTGGGCTGAAGAGGAGAGCATGCATATGACCAAACAAGTAATCATGAGGGGTTGGATGATGTGTTGAGGTGTTTTTTGAGTCCTTCAACTTAGCACGAAAGATGATATGAGTTGGAATTATTGCATTCTTAAATCAATGCAAGGATGGATTGAGTGAATATGCATAAGTAGATTATGTGAATGTGCATGTTGACACATGTGTTGATTTAATTATGAGCATGATTTATATGTTGATAACGCATATATAGTGAATGGTATTTCGTTACAATATGCTGACAACTGAAAATGATTGAATTTTTGGTGTTATAATTCTGAGATCATTTCATGACAATTATGTGCAATGCAATAAAATTTAAATGCTAGAAACACCAATTTTCGTTGGGTTGTTTGAAAATTATGTGAGGAGAACATGATGTAGGTGTATGTCCAAGTTATGGTATCAAGTGTAAGACCATAAATAGAGACAGCATTCTACCACCTACAATACCCAAACACTATGAGGAGAACCTCATAGGTAACTCCAAATATGATTTATGTAGGGAACATAATTGTAAATTAGGATTTGATTTTTGGATATTACTGTGTTGACTGTTTGGTTGTTTATAAATTGTTTCAAGAAGACAATTGTAGGGATACCATGACCTATGGCCTGCAAGAGAGAAACACTAATGTCATGAATTGAAGCTATTGTGGATGCAATGAAAGAAAGGCATAAAAAACTAGTCACTTGGATGGAGTGCAAGAATTCTATGTAGAAAGAACAAAGGTGTGTAAAAATAATGTATTGGATATGGAAGTAAGAATGAGCCATAACGAAGACATTATATTTCCCTTTCCATTCAAATATAAGTATTATGTGTGGAATTCATTCTCTTATTAGGAATTTATTTTTGAAGATAATGGTTTCCAATATTGTTTGGTATATAAGAGTATGATTCTTAGTACGTGTATGTTTATGTTTATGACACAGGTGGATCGTAAATATACTTATTATGATCCATTAATGGAAATTGTAACTTGGAAAGATTAGGAAGAATGCCACTATAAAGACAGGAGTACCCTAGCGTTGTTCTCTTATTATGGAAGAGAGCCTTGACGAATGATGGATTGCTCGAGGGATTGTTAACTTAGAGAAAGGGATGCCTAATCCTGGAGGGTGAGTGATTACAAACAAGAGGAAAATATAATGAATCTACTATGAGCGGTTCATGGCATTTAGAGTCCTGGCAGGGAGACTCCTTGGGACAACCTATGCTAGAGCAATGGAAGAGAATAAGGGTAACAAACATGAGGGGCTGTTAACTCAAAGAAGGGAGTCATGTTCCTTGTGTTGTGTAGGATGATGGGGCGAGAGTGCTATGGATTGACACAATTGTAGAGGGTATGTCAAGAGGAGTAGTGAGATGAATTATTTCCCATGGAAACTTTTTGGAAGTAAAGGAATATATAGGCAAATAAGTATTGGATAAATATTTCCCATACTTATTTAATGAAATGAATATATGTTCTTACATTTTTTTATGTAGAAAATTAATATGGACTTTATTACTATCTCGTAAGAAGCATAATAACACTCACACAACGTATTGATGATTGGTATAGGTACAGGTGGATGTGTTGAGAGTGGAAACAAAAAAAGGTAATGGATGATCATTGTTGGTGCATGTGTGGCTGAGATAGCCAACACTTATACTATAGTTAAAGGACTAAGATCACTATGGACAATGTGCTTGAAGAAGAAACTTGTGAATTAAAGGATGTTTTGCAATAGTATATCATATTTTTCTAAAGACATGCTAATATTTGTCATTATATATATAATGCTAATGATGCACCAAGGATAATGCATAAATTAAGGGGTAGGGGAATGCAATACCCTCTTTTTTTCCACACAATGTAATTTTGTAATTATGATGGAAATGGATAGACTGTTTAATTTATAAAAGCTTATGATCTTTAGGCTTCTGGTTGAACCTCAATGTGAAAGAAGTATAGATAAGAATGAAGAAATTCAATACAATGATTAAACAATCATGTGAAATTGAACAGTTAAGAAAGTAAAATTGGACAGCATAACATTACTTTCATTATCATTAATGTGTGCAATATAGTGAAGATACAATAGGGAGAATTTGAATCCAATAGGTATGATTCAAATTCACAAACTCATATTTACTCAAGTGCTAACTCAATGTGGGAAAATCACCACTGTGAGCTCACTGATGTAACTCAAGACAACTAAATTTGTTCACAATCAGGTAACGAAGAAGGTAGGTCGGAAAGGGATTCTAACCTCCTTAAATAAGGAAAATGTGGTGCTAGGATAACTAGAGACGAACTAACTGATGCCCATCGGAGGATAAATCAACACAGACTAGGTGAACTGATCATCGGAATCCAGTGACTCAGTGTGGGTACTTAAATTATACTTCTTCTTAAAAAATTAGATCCAACAATACCTCAAAAAATCATCAATGAAGGTAATAAAGTATCTTGATCCATTTATAGATGTTGTAAAAATTGGTCTAGAGACATCACTTTGAACGAAATCAAGTCTGGAGGAACCTATTATTTCCTTCCCAAACTTATACCTTCGCTATGGGTTCTTACCTACCAAGAAACCATTGCATACACCTTCAGAGGATTTGATGAAAGAAAATCCCTCAACCATCTCTTAATTGTGTTGCTGCTAGAGATACTTGAAATTCAGATGTCCAAATATTTCATTCCACAACCTGCTTGTGTCATTGGAATGATTCAATAGGGAACTAGGATATGAATTAGGAAGAGAATGAGAAAACTCATATGCCTTGAAGGCATGATTAAAACTCCTTTCAATATCATATTCCTAGTAGAGATTTCTGAGATCTCCAATGTGTTAGGATCAAATGTGACTCACTTGGATGAGCCAATATGAGTCATCTAGTATACATACAACATATTTGATTCCAGGGAGGGCATATAGAGGACATTCTTGAAAACTCCATGCTCAGATTTGATTGAACCTTTCTAGAAAGTTGGTATTTATGAGTCATCTCCCATGTGAATGCCTGGTCCACCATAGAGATCTAGAGAAGAGAATGATTCTTTGGAGGAAACCATGTGGTTGGAGGCTCTAGAATCAATGAGAAAAGCTTATGACTGAGGAAATATTGCCTTCATAGGATGGAAACTCTCATGATCCTTAGTCTTGTTTCCAGTATCAGGCTTCTTTGCACCTTCAAGAAGGGAAATTTTTTTATGTTCAAGGAGTCTACACATTTGGTCTATGGTTTTCTTCCTACGTAGGTTCTCTAGATGATTGCCTCTCTTCCAGGTTGACCGCTTTTCCTTGTCAAAATTTTTGTGCTTGGCCTTCTTGGAGCCTGAGGCCCCTTATGAATGGTTTCACTTATCCTTAGGATTGAAATCAATGTCATTATTTTCCTTTCCTTTCATATTCCCCTTTACTTGTGCATTCTTAGTCTCCCCATCTAAGAGATACTAATTCTTAGAGGCTTTGAGAGCTCCCATATGTATCAAATTATCTTATTCCTAAATAAGAGATTCTATGAAGGAATTAAGGGATGAAATTCTCCAATGATGAGTTGTCGGTCTCTTAGAGTGAAAGGTGGATACAAAAACTAATAATTATGGGCAAATGTTGCTCAGAATTGAGAGCACCAATTGCTCATCCTTCTTGTCAATAAGACATTGCATACACTACAAGACCAAGGATTTGAAATTCGTGTAGAATTGTTCAATGATTTCAAAGTTGCTGGGATGAAGAGACACCAAATCATTCTCCAAAGTATGGCCTCTCAGCTCATCCTACTTGCAAAATAGTAATTCGAATGTCTGCCACACTTCTTTTGGAGCTTCTAATCCATCTATAAGGAATATTAACTCCTTGGATTTATGAATGCACATGAAACCAAATGCTTCATGCAATATATTTAAACACTTAGAATTATCAAGAGGTTGTTGGGGTTCTACCTCCTTTCCCATCATAACCCTATACATACCTTTGTTGGGTAAGAAAATATACATATCCGAGCTCCAATCAAGATATCTACAGGGTGTGAGGATCCTGGGTGTCAAGGATGCTAAATTATCCATGTTGTAGCTTCAGGGAGCAACATAATTCTTCTTACTCTTCAATTTACCTGCAAAAACACTTCAATTCGAAGGAAAACCAAATCAATAACTCTCTAATTTGACATGTGCACATTCTTTGGGTGCATTAAACTTGACTATGATTCTTTGGAAAAAATCTAGAGGGAGCAAGGCCAAGATACCAATAATTATGTGGAACCCAATTTATTTTGGTGCATCAATGGAGGTTTCCAAGGATTGATCTTGGAGTGATTAACTGCTATGATACAATGTTTAATTGATCAAATATTATGATCTTCAGGATTCTGTTCGAACCCCACCACGAAAGAAGTATAGAGAAGAAGGAATAAATTCAGTACAATGCTCAAACAATCACGTGAAATTGAAAAATCAGAAAATTAAAATTGGTCAACATAACATTACTTTCATTATCATTAATTTGTGTGTAATACTGTGATGATACAATAAGGAGAATATGAATCAACTAGGTGTGAATTCGAATTCACCAAGTTGGACTGACTCCAATGCTAACTCAATGTGGGAAAATCACTAGTAGGCGCTCACTAATGTAACTCACGACAACTAAATAAGTTAACTTAACAAGGCAGGTAGGAAAAGGAGCCTAACCTCCTTAAATCAGGAAAATATGGCACTAGGAGAACTGGAGATGAACTAATTTATTCCCATTGGAGGATAACTCAACACCAACTACGGTGAAATAATGTTCAACCTCTGATGACATAGTGTGGGTTCCTAAATTATAGTGATTGGCCTCTAAATATCTGAAACCCATGCAAAGTAGCGCATCAAGTGACAGGTGGGCCCCAGATGAGTTCCCATGGAACTAGTGAGGTGGAAACATACTTCTGTGTTGGTAAATGACATTTATACTATGGTGGTCAAGGAAGGATTATAATTAATCCTAACATAGACACCAAATATGAATGATCGACTATGACCAAAATAATTTAATTATGTACATTTTATATTTAATATAAAAACAGAGAACTACTCCGTGAGAATGAAGATGAGAAGGTTTGGATTAGCGTCATCGTTGATGGAAATGATGTACTTTTGCCCTTTATCTTTGATGCATTATTAGTCTTAGTTTCCACTATTCGCTAGAATTAGTAAGGAACATTCCATTTTGTAGTTTACCTTCCATGGTAGTTTAATTTCAATTCGCATACCCTAGATTATGAAAGTCAAGCCATAGTACTAAAATTGTTTACCTTTTTTCTTCCAAAATAATTCTCAGTAGTGAGCAATTTAAGTGGAGGGTTTATTTAATGGTCATATGCAGAATTAGAGCAAGGAGTTTCTCAACCGATTATTTTTGGTTTAGTTTGCTTAAAAAGAGAGCCACGTCAAAAAATTAAAAAAACGAAAAGAGTATTGTATGCCAAATGTTGGAGCCTGATCCCAAGCTATAATTAACATCTCAGCAAGCACTTGGCATTTCATGTTTTACTTTAATGAAAACCTTAAGTAGTTCTTGATTTAAACCATGACCTAATTGTGCTGCAAGGATTATGAACTTACATTATGGTGTGATTTTTGTTTATGTCGAGGGTAATTCTTTATTCTATATAAGCATGGTATCACATAGCATATGAATTGATTTGGAATGATGATATTTTCCATGACGCATACGTTCTGCAACACCAATTGGATGTATTGAAATTTATTGAACAATTATTTAGGTTGTTTGCAAGATTTCTACACTCACTTCATCTCCATTCAACATATATTTCTCATTTGGGGTGTTGCTTGAGATTTTATTTCTATATACTATGGGTTTTTTGGGTATTTGGGTATTCCTGAAGGAAGCATATCATGTTTTGTTGTTAAATACTCTACTACAATAGCTCTTTTAGTACCAACAATAGTCTCACTATTTTATCCAACAACATCACCAGCGTAAGTAGGGTAGGTTAGGGTAGGGCTAACCTGATCACTTTTCCACATTGCCATAAATAAAAAGAATTGTGAGACAACCAAGCCAATGAAAGTAACACTGTTAGTATTGAAAGCTAGACTCATAATGTATTGAAAACCATCTTTGAGCGAAAGAAATCAAGTGAGAGGTAAGACGAAAGAGAAAGTAACCACTACATGTCAATAATTCATATTTATCATGTAAGAACATTTTCATGTGTAGAATAATTTCTTAAGTCACCATTGATTTTTTTTGTCCTATTATCATATACTCCATTGCAGAAAAATACTTGTGATGATAATGCAAAAGAGAAGTGGTCCAACCCTCGGAGTGGTAACCCAATCAATTAATTTAGTGTTACACCTATAAGTTTATGGATATCATACGTTTTATTGATACAACATCTACATAAATAGATGATAATAGCTTAGATGTCTAAAAAAATTATATCACTACAATCAAATTAATCCAATGGAATCTAATCAAATCGACCTAAAAGTGTCTACTATTGTCAAACTTCCTGAAGAAACAATAATAGCTCAGCTACATAAATAAATTATATCACTGTAATCCATCAAGTTCAAGAAAAACTAAGAAAAAATAATTTAATTGTTTTAACGAGATCCTCGAGCAGCGCTATATGCATGGCATATTACTATTATAGCATAAGGAAGGCGATGCAATAAGAATGATGGTTTCTTTATGAGGGAGGTTCCATATGAAGGAAGGTTACAGTTGCATCAACATATTGAAAATCCCAACATATAATGCTAAAACTAATACCAAATAATAAGTAGCATTATTTGAATTAATAAATTTTCAAACCAAATGAATGTTCAATTACCTATCCCGAAGTGTAACTAGCATGCTCAATATTGCACCTCACCTCGATATGATGTCAAATAAAAGCAACAAGTAATCAATTGGTTAATAAAATGTGAGCATAAATTTAATTGGCGAAGATACAATGCTCTAACTAAAAACTTTGGTCCATGTTTTAAAAAACCTCTTGATTTCTATGTCAAAAATTTGAAATAACAACAATCCAAAATCCTTTCATCCTGAAAGGAATGGTCTAATAAAAAGTTTGAATATACAAATTCTTAAATTAATGCACAATTATACATGTGTACTACATAAGGAAATTCATTAAAAGCAATATTTCATTTTTATGACTATTATATATTTGTTCATGATAGAATATTAATATAAATTTAGTTGTTGAGATGTAAGGGTGTTTTTTAATATTAAAAAATAATTTGATATCATAAATGAAAAACTTGAAAAACATATAGAGATACTTGAATTTGAATGTTGAAGAAAGTAGACTTCAATTTCTTTTTTGAATTATTATAAAATTCCCAACAATATAGAGAGAGATTTGGGATGCAAAGAATTGACATAGAGTAGCACAAAAAAGTTGTAACCAATTAAATTAAATGTGTTTTATTTTTAATTTTTATTGTGTAAATATTTGTAATATTATTATTATATATATAATTTACATGGAATATAGTCTAATTTTATTTGATGAATAAAATCAATTTACAAATATTTTGAAGAAAAATTCAAAATAATGAGAATGATGTGGTTGAAAATCATATTTTTTAGCAGAAATTCAAACACAATAAAAAAAGAAAGTTGTTCAAAATTATCACCGATATAGAATAGAACACTTTTTTTTATGTAAATATTAAATTGTAAAGTGTAAATAAGGTGAATTATATTTTTTCAATCGGTTCTATATTGAGTGATTGGGAGGAATGATTATTATCTTTCTCAGCCAAGTTCAATTCATAGAAGAATCCTCCAAATGACAGGAAGTTCCTATAGAAGTACCCTATAGGTTTCCCCATTATATGTATTTTCAAGAAAAATAAAAAAGAATAGTTTATTAAAAACAATAGTGAGTAACTGTAATACCCAACAAAAAAATGAGTTAGTGTTTTTACAAACTATCACCTTTGTCATTCCTATGAGATATGAAATTGATTGGAAAGTAACTAGGATGGTTGTTTGACACATGAAAATTATAATCGTTTTTTGTATTGAGTTTACTAGTCATCACACAATTGGATTATGGATTCCTTCTTACTGTCACACAAGTTCAAGAGGTGCAAATTCGTCCGCAATGTCTACATGGAATAGAAGGGAGACCTTGCTTACTGTTGATTCTACTGTATATGGATGACTTGTTCATTACTAGTGGCTCAGCTGCTAGATTGATAGACATCAATTCATATTTGAGAGAGGCATTCTCCATGACATATCTAGGGTTGCTAAAGTAGTTTATTTTCCTTGAAGTGAATAAAAAATATTTTGGGATCATGATAACTCATTCTAGATACATATGAGATTTTTCAGAACATTCCAAATGACTTATTGCAAAGAGACATCATTTCCCTTCTTATTTCACATCAAATTGGAAGAAGGTGGTTCTCTACCCCTGGTTGATAGTACTCTATAGATATATTTTATTGGTAGGTTATTGTACCATACTCATTCAAGACCGGACATGTCATATGTTGTGAGTTTTGTTACTAGGTTCATGCAAGAGCCACATGAGCTACATTGGAAGGATGCAAAGTGCATACTTAATTATATGCAAGGTACTAGAGAGTTTGAGATTTACTATTATCCTCGTTCTTAGCTAGATCTTATTGGTTTTACTCATTTAGACTGGGTTGGTGATAGTACTGACATAAAATCTACATCTGGATTTGTATTCATGTTGGGATCTAGACCAATACATTGGTCAGGAAAAAAGAAAGTAACTCTTTCACTCTCTTCCGCTCAAACGGAGTATCGAGGGGTTGTAAATGCTACTATTCAGGAAATTTGGATACATGGGATTCTGACAGAGCTTGGAATTCACACTTATCCTTCAGTATACCTCTTCTATGATAATCAACATGAATTAAAATTTCTAGTGATCTAGTATAGAAGTAGTGGAGCAAACACATTGAAGTTAACATGCACTACATACGGGAACTAGTGCATAGTAAGGTTATAATTCTACATTACTTCCCTATGGAGGAGCATATTGTAGACATATTCACCAAATATTTCATTGAAAGATATTTTTATATCTCGTATCTCTTGTTGGTGTGAAGGTTTGATTCAGTTATTATTCCTGGTTCCATTGTTCATTTTGATGGGTTTTTTCTCTATGAGGTTTTCCCCATGGGTTTTTTTTTCGTTAAACCAAAACCTGCAGATGTTAGTGAACATATGATACCAAGAAAAAGGCCCTATTTAGGCCTTGTTTTGGGATATGGTCTTGGATTTGTATCTGGATCTGCTTCAGGTTCATTCTTAATATCAAGATATTGATCATCTTGATCCTCACCTTCAGACTCTGAATTTTAAATATTAGTAGAGACGTCAAGAAATGAAAATGGGATTGATTGAGTATTTATAACTTGTTCTTCTTTAGCTGGTTGTGGATCATGCAACTAATCTTAATTAAATTGAACATTGTTCTCAATGAAACATAGTTTGGTTGCAATATCCATTAGTTTGTAAGCCTTTGCATCATCTGTATATTCCAGCAATATGCATTCACTACTTTGATCTTGGAAGGCTTTCCTCTCGTGAGACATAATTCTGACCCATGCTTTGGAGAGACGTTGGGCTTATGTCTCTTAAATGATTTTAATGGAGTGACCCAAACCACTAAATTATGAGGCACTATTCTGGATGTACAAAGAATAATTTATTTCTTCAACCCACATATATGAAGGAAGATTACTTGCTTCAAGAAGGCATGTAGCCATCTCTTTCAAAGATCTATTCTTCCTATCAACTACACCATTTTTCTGTGGTGTGTATGGGACTGAGTGTTGCATTTGAATACTTGTTGAAGCACACAACTGCTGGAATTTTTTTTTATATACTCTCCATGTTAGTGGATCAATATACTCAAGCAGACTCAAGCCAGATATCCCTAGTCCAAGTGGATCGAGAACAAATCAAGTACACAATACAATCTACTTTCCTAGATCAAATAGAAATGGAAGTTAACAGATAGATCAACTACTTGAGGTTTTCAAATCCTCTGTTATATTTGTTGATCCAAGCTCCAAATCCTTCAGAGCTTGAGTTGCAAAACCCTGTAGAGCAAGTGGAAACAAGAAAAGAGTACATATTGTTATAGCTCAAAATGACACTTCTCTGCCTGTGACCGCTTTCCCATGTTTCCGTCGCATGATGACACTTCATGAAAGTCACTGAAAAAACACCTATCTTTGAGGACCCATATCTTGAGTTTTGTAACTCCGTTTGACCTCATTTCTGCACCGTTGGAAAGGTATTTCAGTTAGCTAAAACTTTCCAGAAGACACCAAAGTCTGAAAATGCCCACAAATACCTTAAAAATGCGTTTTTTTGTGTATGCGCGACTCTCCTTATGTGCAACCCACGCATCATGCATGACTCTTGTGTTTTGCAAGTCGTGCATGCATATATTCGCGGGTTTCTCTTGTGTAAACTCGCGTATCATGCACGGGTTGTCCTCCTTCATAGTCGCGCATCTGTTTCTTAACATTAAAACATAAAAAACTCGCCTTTTGAGTTAGTTTGGGTAGTTATACAACTGACTCCTTCAGTTGTAACCACTTTGGCTTCACCCCTAACTCTTCTTCATCATATAAATAGAGGTAGGGAGGTCCATGAAAAGGGACTTGGATTTTATGCATTGTTATGCTGGAGGAATCAAGACTCTCTTTGCCTACACCTTTGCCCTGGAGGTCTTCCCTTGTGTTGCAGAGCTTGGAGGCTGAGTTCTTTGGAGAAGAGAAACAGCAAAACCAGATCAAGGTTTCGTGAGGTGCCAACTTGAAGAGAAGGTATATTTGTACTTGTTTTCAAGATTAATAAAGATGTGATGTCCTTCTTCTTCCCAAATCATTGTTCAATGTGTGATTGAATCTTTGTTTCTGATCATATGATGATGTTATTCAGATCATTTGTTTATGTTTATTTGATTATCATTGTCTTATATGTGGTCATAATGGTTTGAGGAAGGTATAACTTGTTTTGCAGGTCTCTTGGAGCGAGAGGAGCAAGAAGAGGATTGAAGAGAAAGCTTGGACCAGCCTTCAGTTAATCAGGTGTGGATCTTTCTCATCTCTGAAACTTGCTGTTATATACTTGCTGAACATTGTGCATCTCTCTTTCAACCCTAGCACGTTGATGGCCTCTTAAACCCTAGCCATAGGATACTTTCCTTTACAACAGAACTGACGACTCCGCTGGGGAGAGCCTTGTCTGTTTGGGGTTTCTCTTGATTTCTTTCAGCCTTTTGCATTGTTTCAGGTCCTTCTTGCCACTTAGGAACACTTTATAATTCTGATAGCACACTTCCTCTGCCTTCCTAAGGCAGCTTTTGACCTTTTTTGGGAGTTTTTCCACCCATATCCGTGTGCCCCTAAAACAGTTTTTTTTTCTCATTTTTGTGGTTTTTCTTCTGTTTGTAAGCTGATTGGGTAGGTCTTTTAGGGTCCTCTGCAGGTGCATGACTCTAGGGAGTTAGTGTCATCCTCTTTGGTTGTTCTTTATCTATGTGGTAAGCCTTTTATTGCATTAGGGTTTGTCCTTTGCTTTTTCCCCCATCTCCTTTGCTTGGTTTGATTTTTGGCCTATGTTTTTGGTCAGCCTCTGGTAGTGATCTTTGGTTGATTTCAGAATCTTGTTGGTGCTGGTTTCTTTCTTGTTTTGTTGGCTAACCTCATCATGCCAAAATAGTTGGCTTGTCTTTTATGCAAGCCTTCCTTCCAAGTAGGGTTTATACTGACTTTAGAGCACTCTAGAGTTTGTTTGGTGGTTGTTTAGCAGGTTTCCTTTTGTTTTGTTCTTTTTATCTACATGCTTTGCTTTGTAGGTAGTTTTTCTTTTGCACTTATAAAAGAAAATTAAAAAAGAACTTTTATTTCTTGCTTTTCCCCCTACTTCTTTCTTTGGTTTGACCTTGTTGGACAAGGTACTGAGCAGCCTTTGTTTGTAGGTTAGATTGATGCTTGGGACTTCTTGACCTTTGTTTATGTCAGTCTTTATGCTCAGTCTTTTCATTCCAAAGTGTTGGCTTGTTTAATTTTGTAAGATTTCCTTTTAAAAGAGGTTTGTATTCAACTTTAGGGAAACCTAGGGTTTGTTTTAGGGGTATAAAGTAGTTGTCTATTTGCTTTGCTTTCAGTACTTGTTTGCATTAGTTTATAGGCTGATTTTTCTTTTTCATTTTATAAAAGAAAAAGACAAAAACATATGTTTTCTTTATGTGCATGTAGATTAGGCTGTTAGTCTAGATTGCATAGCATAGCATTGTTTTTGAAAAATTTAAAAAATATAAAAATATTTTATCTTTTTTGGCTTTCAAGTTATTGGAAAATATAAAGAGAACAGCTATTTGCTTCTTTGCATCTCATTTCTCTTTGCTTAGTCATTTTGTTTTCATTTCTTGTGTCAAAACACCGCATCAGTTTCATGCCATTTACCCTCTGAGTAAGAAACAGCCCATAAAATGAACGTATAATTTTAAAATTTACTAGTAAGTTTTATTTTATAGGGTCATACACCTACTAGCTTAGGCTAGACTTGTGGGCTAGGAAGTGTAAACTTCCCACAAGTTATAAAACTCAGACGTAGTGGACCTTTCACTAGGTAAATCCTTGATTCTACCACTGTATCTGGGAAGCTCCTCTCAAACGGGAGTTAAGCACGAGGCCGCGTGGAGGCTTGGACAGAGGGGATAACCCCCCTAATCCTTGTCAAAACGTAACCCAGGACTTTTGCGCATCTGGGGATTCTGTCTAGGCAGAATTTTGGGCTCAACTACCCTTCCCATGCGTACAAGTTGGGCTTGCGACTATCCCCCCAGATAGTAGGTATTATCAAGGTAGCCTTTAGTCTCTTGTCTTTTAGGGCTCATACACAGGTAAACCGGAAGGTTATTTCTGGTTCACCTCGGACGGACTTGGAAGGTAACCCTTGTGGAAAGTGCAGGAGGGTGGTGGGTGACTCCTCCGCTTGTGCCTGAGAACCCCTCAAGGACGCCAAGTAACTGTTCATCAACCTTCTTCTGGAAGGTATATCTTTATAGCCTGTTTTGATTGCTTGAGACTCTAGGATCTTTTTAGTGAGTACTGTGTGGTTTGTCTGTACTTAGTGGGCCTTTAGGTGTCTGCTTTGTAATTTTGGTTGACCATCAACCTCAGACTTTGTCTCTTGTTTTGAATCTATGGCTAACACCCCTTTGAACACCAACCAAGAGATCCCTTCAATGGGAACTCCTTGTCATATTCCTCTCACAGGGAATGTTGGTGTTCCCTTGATGGCCACCTTGAATCTTCCGGGATTCACCCTAGGGCTACCGGTGTGGTTGTTTTCCACTCCAACTGTCCTGAATGTTCCTGATGCTTCTCAAGTAAGCACCTTATATCAAGGGCATCAAAACACTGTTTCCCCTTCACCTGTAGTTAGTTCTCCTCCTCCTTCTACCTCATGCGATGAAAGTACTGATACTAGTAACCGGTAGTCTAAAAGGAGGAAAAGAAGGAGGAATAGGAAGAAAGCACATAAGCAAGGGGGCACCCGTTCAACCTCTGCAAGTCAAGTTGAACCTCACCACCCAGCCTCTGTTTTTCAAGCTGGGGGCACCCATCCAACCTCTGCAGGTCATGTTAGATCTAGTCACTCAACCTCTGGTGTTCACGTTGAGTGCACCCGTTCAACCTCTGGTTTTCAAGTTGAACCTCCTATTTCAACCTCTGCAAGTCAAGTTGATATTCACAATCCAGCCTCTGGTGTTCACGCTGGTGGGATCCTTCCAACCTTTTCAGGTCATGTCGGATCCTGTCACTCAACCTCTGGTGTTCAAGCTGAGTGCGTCCGTTCAACCGCTGGTTTTCAAGTTGAACCTTCCCATCCAACCTCTTTTGTTCAAGTTGGATACACCCATCCAGCCTCTGGTGTTCACGCTGGTGGGATCCTTCCAACCTTTCCAGGTCATGTCGGATCCTGTCGCTCAACCTCTGGTTTTCACGTTGAGTGCACTCGTTCAACCTCTGGTTTTCAAGTTGAACCTCCCCATCCAACCTCTGTTGTTCACGTTGGATCCGTTCACCCAGCCTCTGGTGTTCACGCTAGGGGCACACACTCAACTGCTGCAAAGCATGTTGATCCTCACCATTCAACCTCTATTGTTCACGTTGATGGTGCCCGTCCTACCTCTGCTAGTCATGTCGGACCTAGTCTCTCGGCCTCTGCAAGTCAAGATGGAGGCAGTCTCTTAGCCTCTGTAGTTCAAGATGAAGACAACCCGCCAACCACTGCGAGTCATGTTGACATTGTTGACAAGTCTACCCGTTCAAAACACAATCTCACGTTTCCTTGCAAGCTTTGTGAGGGAGACCACCTTACTTATAAATGCCCTTCTATTGAGGAGGTGCGAAGAGTTTGGATTCATGGTCATCCCATTTTTGAACATTATGGAGTCTCTCAACGACCAGCCTCTCTTAGTGAGGTTGGACCCAGTCACTCAGCCTTTGTAGTTCACGCTGGGGGCAAACTCTCATCCTCTGCTAGTCATGTTGAGAACAAACAGTCAGCCACTGCTAGTCATGCTGATACAGTTGAGAAAACTGGTCGTTCGAAGCATCATCTTAAGTTCCCTTGTGTGCTATGCAAGGGAGATCATCTTACTCATCTGTGCCCTGCTATCCCAGAGGTGCGAAGAGTGTGGTCCAAGACTCATGGATTTTCTTCTGAACACCCTATAGTTTCTCAATAGCCTACTCAACCTTTGGTTGATCCAGTGGTTGAACAAATCTCAGATTTGGTCGATCCCACTCTTCTTTCGGAGAGTGCTCCTCATGTGATTGAACCAATGTCATCTTTGGTCAATCCCACTCTCCCTTCGGAGAGTGACTTTCATGAAGTGGTTGAATCGATTCCAGTATCGATCAATCCCACTCTTCCTTTGGAGAGTGAAGTGTCTACTAGTCACATTCTCTTCACTGCCAGTTCAGATCTTACTGAACAAGGGGGCACTGAACTTGCTTCGGATCAACCCCCACCAAGCCCTCGGATTGCTTCCTTTGATTGGGATAGCCTAGTTGAGCCGCGCCTTCCTTCCCATGCACCTTTCCAGATAAAGGTCAAAGTTGAACCCTATACAATTGCTCATTGCATTGTTGATGAAGGAGCCTCAGTTAGTATTTTGTCTGCTCGTGCTTGGCGATGTATGGGATCTCCTAGCCTTGTGTCGACTGCTAGTCAGTTACTGGCGTTTGATAGAAGAACTTGTGTAGCCTTGGGAATTCTTGCTTAAACTCCTGTTACTTTGGGTGGGAAGACCGTCTTAGTTGACTTCATGGTAATAGAAGACCCCTTGGACTTTAATATGCTCCTTGGACGTGATTATGTCTATGCCATGCAAGCTGTGGTGTCAAAAATTTTTCGTGTGATGTACTTTAATCATGGCGAAGAAATTGTCACTATCGATCAGTTGGATTTTCTTGATCCGTCTCCTGACCCGACTAGAGACCAGGTCTTTCCTTTATTGGTTT
>LPNX011005366.1:250301-268502 GCA_001517045.1 Pseudotsuga menziesii | reverse complement strand
TGTTCAAGCTGTAATTGCATTTGCATGTGCCTTGCTCGCGCTTATGAGCCTGATGCCGGCTTTCACGCTTTTAGCTCGTTGTATAAGCCCTCATCTTTGTTCTCATTGCCGCCTAGCCTTGTATCATTTCTCCTTTGCAACTTGACACCCTTTACCCAGAGCAGACCTTCCCCGAGTGTCCTTATCTTGCTCACTTTCCTTGCATTATGCATAGGTTTGTTCCTTGCGCTTGGAACTAGTTTCGCCTGTCTATGACACTCGTCTCCTCGCATTTAGAGCATTCTTTTTGCTCTCCTTCGAGCTCGTTAAAAACAGTAAGGAGGCCGCGAGTTGGATTTTCCGGACTCGTTAAAACTTCACGAGAAAGATTATGAGTTTATTTAGGCCCAAGTATGACTCCTTAAAATAGACTTGACTGCCGAGTAAACTTGTCCGTTCAGGCTCGTTAAGAATATGTGAATGGGCATCCACATTGGTGGTAGGTTATCTCTTTCTCGGACCATGTGGAATAATATGAGAAAGGATTCCTCTCTTTTCTACTGAATTGAGAAGAGTATTCTCAAGCATAGGTTTATCTCTTTTCCGGACCTGAGGGACTAAACTTACGGAAAAGGAACCCCCGGTATGAGCTTAGTTTTCTCTTTTTCGTGCTCTGGACCAAAACATGAAAAAGTTTCCGAGTGTACTTTATGTCTTTGTCATGCTCGTTAAACCCTAAATAAAAAAGCATCGAGTTTATTGTTGTAAGCTCCATTTCTTGTAATCAAATGGATCTTTCCGAGTGATCTTGCCTTCCTTCACACTCGTAAAACTCAGGCTGTATATGCTGCTTTTGAAGGAGCATTGGGTAGGTGGTAATTTAACCTTTTTTGGACCTTCCTAACTAATTATGAAAAAGGTGCACCTTTTCTTCTTCGGAAGTTAAGAGAGTTCTTCTGTTGTTTGTTTTATACTTTTTCGGCCTCAGGAGACTAAATTGTACGAAAAAGGACCCCCCTGGAGTCTTCTTTGGAGTTTTCAGACTCTCTAAACTATGAAAACACCGTCGAGCATGTACTAGTTCGGGCTCGTAAAATCCACGAATTAGTGCCTTATCAAGCATTCTTCTTTCTTTTCTTCGAGCTTGTCAAAAAATGAAGATGGTCCCGAGTTTGCTTTCTTGGACTCGTTAAACCTTTACAAGAAAGAAGGGAAGGGGAAGGTTTATTTCCATGTCTTTTTACATAATGGCAGCAAGTCTTGTTTCCTTGACCAAAGCACCAGTTTTGAGTCTATCAACAGTTCAGTCCTAGTCTTTTGACCTTATCCTGATTCAGAGTTTTCTTACTCCTCCAGTTGGTCTTTTTTCCAATTATATGGGGAATCTGTCAATGTCTCCTACATTGTAGATTTGTTTCGTTGGTCCTATTTTGTGTCAAAAGCTGCCTAAGTCACTTTTGTGTCGTGCTCACTGTTCAAGGATTAAACCTTTGTCGGCCATTCTGCACTTGCCTTGACCTTTTGTGTCGGCCATTCCCTGGTATCCGTTCATTACATCATGTCTTCAGTGGTCCTTTTCGTGAAATTCAATACCAATTCCAGTTCCAATTAGTCTTTGAGCTACCTCGTGTTGGTTGATGAAGGATGCCTTAATGCCTTCCTTCCAACGGATCTCTTCCTATCGACTGCAACACATCTTGCTTTGGGGACGAGATTTAGAGTTTTATGACAGTACCTTGGGAATTGTTGTCCTCAATGGCAATTTCCCTCACTATTGGGTAGTGGGGATTCCCTTATTGTCTCCTACTCAATAGATTCTTCAAGTGTTCGACTTCAAGTCCTTGTAATCACACTTGTTAGAATGTACTAGGTACCTTGGGGACCATTTTCATTAATGGTGGTTTCCCTCGCGTTTGTTAATGGTTTTCATTATTGACCGGTAATCAAACGGTTTCCTCCATGTTCGACTTCAGCTCCTTTATTCACATGGTTAGGATTCGTACCTTTTTTGGGCGGTTTGGATTGAAGACCTTGGGCCGATAGTAGCATTGTCATCATTTTGCTATTTCCTAAGTTGCGCAAGACCTTGTTATATTTTATATGACATTTTGCTGAGACATAGATCCACCTTGTATTTTTGTGGCTATGATCGATTGTTGAGCATGGATCCACCTTGTTCATTTGTGGCCATGACTCCTTTAGATTTGATATGGCGCCTTTTTGCATATTGAGCAACCATGATAGTTTCATCAGTTATACATATGTTGGATCCGCCTGTATCTTTATGGCGATGATTTGTATATGGACGTGTATGTTCCAGAGATCAGTTTTTTCTGACATTTATCTCTCTTTCAGGTACCTTCACTCGAGCCTTTCGATCTTGGATTCTCTGCTCTCTCCATATTCAGCTTTTTCCTTTATAATGTATTTCGGCTATCGTCTTCCCCTCTAACCTCACACATTAGGGGGCATCTATTATAGCTCAAAATGACACTTCTCTACCTGTGACCGCTTTCCCATGTTTCCGTCGCATGACGACACTTCATGAAAGTCACTGAAAAAACACCTATCTTGGAGGACCCATATCGTGAGTTCTGTAACTCCGTTTGACCTCATTTATATACCGTTCGAAATGTATTTTAGTTAGCTAAAACTTTCCAGAAGACACCAAAGTCTGAAAATGCCCAGAAATACCTTAAAAATGCATTTTTTGTGTATGCGCGACTCTCCTTATGTGCAACCCGCGCATCATGCGTGACTCTTGTGTTTTGCAAGTCGCGCATGCATATATTCGCGGGTTGCTCTTGTGTAAACTCGCGTATCATGCGCGGGTTGTCCTCCTTCATAGTCGCACATCTGTTTCTTAACATTAAAACATAAAAAACTCGCCTTTTGAGTTAGTTTGGGTAGTTATATAACTGATTCCTTCAGTTGTAACCACTTTGGCTTTGCCCCTAACTCTTCTTCATCATATAAATAGAGGTAGGGAGGTCCATGAAAAGGGACTTGGATTTTATGCATTGTTATGCTGGAGGAATCGGGACTCTCTTTGCCTACACCTTTTCCCTGGAGGTCTTCTTTTGTGTTGCAGAGCTTGGAGGCTGAGTTCTTTGGAGAAGAGAAACAACAAAACCAGATCAAGGTTTCGTGAGGTGCCAACTTGAAGAGAAGGTATATTTGTACTTGTTTTCAAGATTAATAAAGATGTGATGTCCTTCTTCTTCCCAAATCATTGTTGAATGTGTGATTGAATCTCTCTTTCTGATCATATGATGATGTTATTCAGATCATTTGTTTATGTTTATTTGATTATCATTGTCTTATATGTGGTCATAATGGTTTGAGGAAGGTATAACTTGTTTTGCAGGTCTCTTGGAGCGAGAGGAGCAAGAAGAGGATTGAAGAGAAAGCTTGGACCAGCCTTCAGTTAATCAAGTGTGGATCTTTCTCATCTCTGAAACTTGCTTTTATATACTTGCTGAACATTGTGCATCTCTCTTTCAACCCTAGTACGTTGATGGCCTCTTAAACCCTAGCCATAGGTTACTTTCCTTTACAACACATATCCAAACATGAATTGATCTAATCTAAAAGTTAAGGAATAAATATCTAACATTATCAACATAGAAATTTTTATGAAAAGAGTTTATATTAATGTAATCAAGGAGATACATAGAATTACATAGGAAATAACATCACAACCTTGCCTTAATGCTGCAATATTCCATCCAACAATCCAAGCCAATCCAAGCCTCCAAAGGATGATAGTATCCTCCCATAGGATGAGATATTGCCTCCCAAAGGATGATAGGGATCACCTAGAAATTCCATGAGCATAAGAGTACTATAGTCCTTCCTTTCTTCACAATGGATAGAGGGTTCAATTTATAAGGCTAAAGGGATAGAGTAGGTTAAGGATTAGGAGGAGGGGTCTAATACATATTCCCCATAGGTTAGGGAACCGAATTCCACCTCACCTAGATGATAGGGATGATCCTCCACCTCATCCACCTTCGAGAAGGGTCTCAAAACCTCGTTTTTTCCATTAGAACACCCCCTGGTGCACTTAGCAATAGGAGACACAATGGCGATGCACCTTGCATGAGGGGAAAGAGTGCCACTATTGGTCCTTGTATGAAGGGAAAGGATGTTAGCACACCTTTCCTTGGGAGAAGAGCGCCAGCCCTCCTATAGGAGGAAAAATAAAAAGGGACAATCTTCAAACTTAATCAACTTTAGCAGAGGGAACTTTAGGGATTAGGAACAAGGGTGACACATGGATCACGATGACAATATTTTGGTGTAACAAAATTTCCCCCAAAGCATGAAGTTAGAGGAATGTGATAGGTGAATGCTTTGTGAATTGATGAAAGTGAAGGAAAGGATGTTGGCTGGAAGCTACTACAATACAACTGACTCAAATCTAATATGACTCATAACATGGCTACCGACCAATACATTGCAGACATGGTAGTAGAGACTGACTAAACATAGGCTACTAGACACAAGCATAGATCCATGATGAGATGATAACACAAAGATGACCAATACAAAGCGGATATGTGTAATATGCCTCAAAACAAACTCCATCGTAGCGTGGGAAAAAATTTGACAACCCAGGGTCTTCAAGCCGAACCCGAAATGACACGAATCTAACCATGTGTTTACAATGTATTGATGTAGAACATGGTAGAAACCACTTGATTACCAGTCATTAATGTATAATTTTATCAAGTGTGAGGGAAATCACCATTGATGTCAATTATTCCCAAGGTATCTCAGTACATCCTACCAAGTGTGAATAAAGGAATTGGATTCAAACACTTGGTAGAATATTTCAATCAAGAGTTAATGATGTAAACTCATGTTGAATGTGAGGTAACCTGCCATTGAGGGATGCAGGTCCAAGGTACTTGTCTTGGTTTCTAGGTCTAATTCCTGGATGGGGTTTTGAGGTCGATAGGAATAGACTCGTTGAATGAGGGCCATGATGAATCCCCCATCATCAACACGGAACACAATCAATGATGTTTTAGAGTAAACCAATCAGCAGAGTGATATACAAGACTAAATCATAGATGACCAACATGATAGAATGTAAACTAACTGTAGATAATGGACAAATGACCAAATATCTCTTGAACATGGGAATTCCATGATGGCAGTATTGACATGAGAATTATACCAATTGTTAATGTAGTTGTAACTTCATAATGTATTCATCCATATATATTTTGTATTGTACCCCGATGTTTATTCTGGGATGTGTCTATAATGTACTTGAGTCATGTCATGCCCCGATGTTCGTATCGGGAGGTTCTATAATGTAAACAAGTCATGTCAAGTCATTGTGGGTAACCCTCCTATTGGTCAACCATTAAAGTACCAATAGCTATGGGGCCCTAGGGTTATTAGACTATCATAGAGAATTCGACCCTAGGTGATTCATTGTAAGTCAAGGCAATAGTCCCCACCGTTGTGTTAAGGATAACCCTCCTTGTTGGTTGGAGGAGGCAAAGTCCCCACAAGTTGTGGGGCACTAGGGTTATTAGACACTCCTAGAGATGTCGACTCTAGGAAGTAATTGTTAAGTGAGGATGACATGTTGGAGTGGATTTCAAGTGAACTAAATAATATAAATAGAGAGTGAGCCTCTCTATTTATCACACACACACTCACTCATTGGGGAACATGAGTGAGAGGAGAAGTTGCTGGGACAAGAGAGAGACTATTGCTGTCGTGAGATCATATTTATGTTTTCAGGTTTTACTTTTGGTGCTGATTCTATCTCTGAGGAAGTTTCGGGGTTTTCTACTTTATTGTTTCCCCAAGGAAAATTCTTTGTGTCTCTTGTCTATTGTGTTTTATTGTTGTGCATGTTATTATCTCAGTTAAAGATGCTAAGATCATAATGCTATCTTGAATGATAAAAATATAACATGGTATTAGAGCTAACCTAAGAAGAAGACACTGTGTAGCTATAGAAGCTAGGGATTCTTACTTTTTGGGTCTCTCTCCACAATCCATCAGAAAAAGTATGCTAGGATGACTCTCCATTGAAGGGCGTGTCTTTCTATCGAAGTCAAATTCGATTCCGAGCTTTTTTAGTTTTTGGTGTGGCAAATTAGGGATTATTGCAGAAGAGGAAGTTTTGAGTGAGCCCGGCATAGGATTTATCTCCTCATCAAAATCGAAGTTTAGAGACCTCGATGAATATTTTTGGTTGGGTATAACTCCACGAAATTCAAACCCTAGTTTGATCCCAAGTTGGAAAAACCCTAAAATACTCAAACAGATAAGTTTGGGTACATTCACTATATCTTGGGATTGGCGAAGGCTCAGGAGCTGAAAATTGCAGAGATCGAAGATAAATCCTTATTTACATTGTGGCAAAAATTGAGCCTCATATTCACTATTTTGGGAGATATGATCCCTCCAGGTTAGGGTTCTATCCTCTTCTAGGATTCATCCCTAGACATGACACCTAGGGAGAATTGCTATATCTTGGGCTACAAAGGTCCAAATTAAATTTCTGAAGATGTTCCAAAAAGGGAATGGACTATACTTTCTATGGTCCGAGTTTTAGACCTAGAAGATGAAACAATGACACATGTAAGTCCATACAACTTGACTCTTTTGAACATTCCTGTAACATTTCACCTTGGAAAAATGATCATAAGTCTCAATTGGTGAAACCATTTCTGATGAAACCTATGGTGTTGGAATAGGGACAGGCGAGGCTACCTCAGTGAGAAGTTTTCAACATAGAGGAGCAGTAATTGTGGAGATACCATAGAAATAGTAACAGGTATTTCTGTAGAACAAATTGGAAAACTAGGGCAACCTATTCCAGGAGCTTCCCTCCACTGTTTTCAGAAGAGGAGAGCATGCATATGACCAAACAAGTAATCATGAGGGGTTGGATAATGTGTTGAGGTGTTTTTTGAGTCCTTCAACTTAGCACGAAAGATGATATGAGTTGGAATTATTGCATTCTTAAATCAATGGAAGGATGGATTGAGTGAATATGCATAAGTACATTATGTGAATGTGCATGCTGACACATGTGTCGATTTCATTCTGAGCATGATCTATATGTTGGTAATGCATATATAGTGAATGGTATATTGTTACAATATGCTGACAACTGAAAATGATTGAATTATTGGTGTTATAATTATGAGATCATTTCATGACAATTATGTGCAATGTAATAAAATTTAAATGCTAGAAACACCAATTTTCGTTGGGTTGTTTGAAAATTATGTCAGGAGAACATGATGTAGGTGTATGTCCAAGTTATGGTATCAAGTGTAAGACCATAAATAGAGACAACATTCTACCACCTACAATACCCAAACATTATGAGGAGAACCTCATAGGTAATTGCAAATATGATTTATGTAGGGAACATAATTGTAAATTAGGATTTGATTTTTGGGTATTACTGTGTTGACTGTTTGGTTGTTTATAAATTGTTTCAAGAAGACAATTGTAGGGATACCATGACCTATGGCCTGCAAGAGAGAAACACTAATGTCGTGAATTGAAGCTATTGTGGATGCAATGAAAGAAAGGCATAAAAAACTACTCACTTGGATGGAGTGCAAGAATTCTATGTAGAAAGAACAAAGGTGTAAAAAAATAATGTATTGGATATGGAAGTAAGAATGAGCCATAACGAAGACATCATATTTCTCTTTCCATTCAAATATAAGTATTATGTGTGGAATTCATACTCTTATTAGGAATTTACTTTTGAAGATAATGGTTTCCAATATTGTTTGGTATATAAGAGTATGATTCTTAGTACGTGTATGTTTATGTTTATGACACAGGTGGATGGTAAATATACTTATTATGATCCCTTGATGGAAATTGTAACTTGGAAAGATCAAGAAGAACACCACTGTAAAGACATGAGTACCCTAGCGTTGTTCTCTTCTTATGGAATAGAGCCTTGATGAATGATGGATTTCTCGAGGGATTGTTAACTTAGAGAAGGGGATGCCTAATCCTGGAGGGTGAGTGATTACAAACAAGAGGAAAATCTAATGAATCTACTATGATCGGTTCATTGGAATTTAGAGTCCAGGCATGGAGACTCCTTGGACAACCTATGCTAGAGCAATGGAAGAGAATAAGGGTAATAAACATGAGGGGTTGTTAACTCAAAGAAGGGAGTCATGTTCCTTGTGTTGTGTAGGATGATGGGGGGAGAGTCCTATGGATTGAAACAATTGTAGAGGGTATGTCAAGAGTAGTGAGATGAATTATTTCCCATGGAAAACTTTTGAAAGTAAAGGAATATACAGGCAAATAAGTATTGAATAAATATTTCCCATACTTATTTAATGAAATGAATATATGTTCTTACATTTTTTTATTTGGAAAATTAATATGGACTTTATTACTATCTCGTAAGAAGCATAATAACACTCACACTATGTCTTAATGATTGGTATAGGTATAGGTGGATGTGTTGAGAATGGAAACAAGAAAAAGGTAATGGATAATCATTGTTGGTGCATGTGTGGCTAAGATAGCCAACACCTATACTATAGTTAAAGGACTAAGATGACTATGGACAATGTGGTTGAAGAAGAAACCTGTGAATTAAAGGATATTTTTCAATAGGATATCATATTTTTCTAAATACATGCTAGTCTTTGTCATTATTATTTATAATGCTAATGATGCACCAAGGACAATGCATAAATTAAGGGGTAGGGGAATGCAATACCCTGTTTTTTTCCACATGGTGTAATTTTGTAATTATGATGGAAATGGATAGACTGTTTAATTTATAAAAGCTTATGATCTTTAGGCTTCTTGTTGAACCTCAATGTGAAAGAAGTATAGAGAAGAATGAATAAATTCAATACAATGATTAAACACTCATGTGAAATTGAACAGTCAAGAAAGTAAAATTGGACAGCATAACATTACTTTCATTATCATTAATGTGTGTAATACAGTGATGATACAATAGGGATAATTTGAATCCACTATGTATGATTCGAATTCACCAACTCATATTGACTCAAGTGCTAACTCAATGTGGGAAAATCACCACGGAGAGCTCACTAATGTAAATTAGGACAACTAAATCTGTTCACAATCAGCTAATGAAGAACATAGGTAGGAAAGGGATCCTAACCTCTTTAAATAAGGAAAATGTGGTGCTAGGATAACTGGAGAAGAACTAACTGATGCCCATCAGAGGATAAATCAACACATACTAGGTGAATTGATGGTTGGACTCTAGAGACTCAGTGTGGGTACTTAAATTATACTTCTTCTTAAAAAATTAGATCCAACAATACCTCAAAAAATCATCAATGAAGGTAATAAAGTATATGGATCCATTCATAGATGTTATAGGAATTGGTATATAGACATCACTATGAATGAAATCAACTGTGGAGGAACCTCTTATTTCCATCCCAACCGCATACCTTCGCTATGGGTTCTTAGCTACTAAGAAACCATTGCATACACCTTCAGAGGATTTGATGAAAGAAAATCCCTCAACCATCTCTTAATTGTGTTGCTGCTAGAGATACTTGAAATTCAGATGTCCAAATATTTCATGCCACAACCTGCTTGTGTCATTGGAATTATTCAATACGGAACTAGGATATGAATTAGGAAGAAAATGAGAAAACGTGTATGCCTTGAAGGCATGATTAAAACTCCTTTCACTATCAGATTCCTAGTAGAGATTTCTGAGATCTCCAATGTGTTAGGATCAAATGTGACTCACTTGGATGAGCCAATATGAGTCATCTAGTATACATACAACATATTTGCTTCTAGGGAGGGCACATAGAGGACATTCTTGAACACTCCATGATCAAATTTGATTGAACATTTCTAGAAAGATGGGATTTATGAGTCATCTCCCATGCGAATGCTTGGTCCAACATAGAGATCCAGAGAAGAGAATGATTCTTTGGAGGAAACCATGTGGTTGGAGGCTCTAGAATCAATGAGAAAATCTTGTGACTGAGAAAATACTGCCTTCAGAGCATGGAAACTCTCATGATCCTTAGTCTTGTTTCCAGTATCAAGCTTCTTTTCACCTTCAAGAAGGGAAATATTGTTATGTTCAAGGAGTCTATACATTTGGTCTATGGTTTTCTTCATATGTAGGTTCTCTAGATGATTCGCTCTCTTGCAGTTTGAGCACTTTTCCTTGTCAAACATTTTGTGCTTGGCCTTCTTGGAACCTGAGGCCCCTTATGAAGGGATTTTCTTATCCTTAGGATTGAAATCAATGTCATTATTTTCCTTTCCTTTCATATTCCCCTTTACTTGTGCATTCTTAGTCTCCCCATCTAAGAGATACTAATTCTTAGAGGCTTTGAGAGCTCCCATATGTATCAAATTATCTTATTCCTAAATAAGAGATTCTATGAAGGAATTAACAGATGAAATTCTCCAATGATGAGTTGTCGGTCTCTTAGAGTGAAAGGTGGATACAAAAACTAATAATTATGGGAAAATGTTGCTCAGAATTGAGAGCACCAATTGCTCATCCTTCTTGTCAATAAGAAATTGCATACACTACCAGACCAAGGATTTGAAATTCGTGTAGAATTGTTCAATGATTTCAAAGTTGCTGGGATGAAGAGACACCAAATCATTCTCCAAAGTATGGCCCCTCAGGTCATCCTACTTGCAAAATAGTAATTCGAGCGTCTGCCACACTTCTTTTGGAGCTTTTAATCCATCCATATGCAATATTAACTCCCTGGAGATATGAATGCACATGAAACCAAATGCTTCATCCAATTAATTTAAACACTTAGACATATCAAGAGGTTGTTGGGGTTCTACCTCCTTTCCCATCATAACCTTGTACATACCTTTGTTGCATAAGAAAATATACATATCCGAGCTCCAATCAAGATATCTACAGTGTGTGAGGATCCCGAGTGTCAAGGATGCTAAATTATCCATGTTGTAGCTTTAGGGACCAACATAATTCTTCTCATTCTTCAATTTACCTGCAAAAACACTTCAATTCGAAGGAAAACCAAATCAATAACTCTCTAATTTGACATGTGCACATTCTTTGGGTGCATTAAACTTAACTATGATTCTTTGGAAAAAATCTAGAGGGAGCAAGGCCAAGAGGCCAATAATTATGTGGAACCCAATTTAATTTGGTGCATCAATGGACGTTTCCAAGGATTGATGTTGGACTGATTACCTGCTATGATACAATGTTTAATTTATCAAATATTATGATCATCAGGATTATGGTCGAACCCCACCATGAAAGAAGTATAGAGAAAAATGAATAAATTCAGTGCAATGATCAAATAATCACGTGAAATTGAAAAATCAGAAAATTAAAATTGGTCAACATAACATTACTTTCATTATCATTAATTTGTGTGTAATACTATGATGATACAATAAGGAGAATATGAATCAACTAGGTATGATTCGAATTCACCAAGTTGGACTGACTCCAGTGCTAACTCAATGTGGGAAAATCACCAGTAGGAGCTCACTAATGTTACTCACGACAACTAAATAAGTTAACTTAACAAGGCAGGTAGGAAAAGGAGCCTAACCTCCTTAAATCAGGAAAATATGGCACTAGGATAACTAGAGATGAACTAATTTATTCCCATTGGAAGATAACTCAACACCAACTAGGGTGAAATAATGTTCAAACTCCCATGATATAGTGTGGGTTCCTAAATTATAGTGATTGGCCTCTGAAGCTCTGAAGCCCATGGAAAGTGGTGCATCAAGTGATAGGTGGGCCCCATATGAGTTCCCATGGAACTAGTGAGGTGGAAACATACTCCTGTGTTAGTAAATGCCATTTATACTATGGTGGTCAAGGGAGGATTATAATTAATCCTAACATAATTTAATCCTAACATAGACACCAAATATGAATGATCGACTATGACTAAAATAATTTAATTATGTACATTTTATATTTCATATAAAAACACACAATTACTCTGTGAGAATGAAGATGACAAGGTTTGGATTAGCGTCATCGTTGATGGAAATGATGGACTTTTACCCTTTATTTTTGATGCATTATTAGTCTTAGTTTCCACTATTTGCTAGAATTAGTAAGGAACATTCCATTTTGTAGTTTACCTTCCATGGTAGTTTCATTTCAATTTGCATACCCTAGATTATGAAAGTCAATCCATAGTACTAAAATTCTTTACCTTTTTTCTTCCAAAATAATTCTCAGTAGTGAGGAATTTAAGTGGAGGGTTTATTTAATGGTCATATGCAGAATTAGAGAAAGGAGTTTCTCAGCCGATTCTTTTTGGTTTAGTTTACTTAAAAAGAGAGCCATGTCGAAAAATTAAAAAAATGAAAAGAGTATTGTATGCCAAATGTTGGAGCCTGATCCTAAGCTATAATTAACATCTCAACAAGCACTTGGAATTTCATGTTTTACTTTAATGAAAAACTTAAGCAGTTCTTGATTTAAACCATGACCTAATTGTGCTGCAAGGATTATGAACTTACATTATGATGTGATTTTTGTTTATGTTGAGGGTAATTCTTTATTCTATATAAGCATTGAATCACATAGAATATGAATTGATTTGGGATGACGATATTTTCCATGATGCATACTTTCTACAACACCAATTGGATGTAATCAAATTCATTGAACAATTATTTAGGTTATTTGCAAGATTTCTACAGTCACTTCATCTCGATTCAAGATATATTTCTCATTTGGGGTGTTGCTTGAGATTTTATTTCTATATACTATGGCATTTTTGGGTATTTGGGTATTCCTGAAGGAATCATATCATGTTTTGTTGTTAAATACTCTACTACAATAGCTCTTTTAGTACCAACAATAGTCTCACTGTTTTATCCAACAACATCACCAGCGTAAGTAGGGTAGGTTAGGCTAGGGATAACCTGATCAGTTTTCCACATTGCCATAAATAAAAAGAATTGTTAGACAACCAAACCAACGAAAGTAACATTGTTAGTATTGAAAGCTAGACTCATAATGTATTGAAAACCACCTTTGAGCAGAAGAAATCAAGTGAGAGGTAAGATGAAAGAGAAAGTAACCACTGCATGTCAATAATTCATATTTATCATGTAAGAACATTTTCATGTGTAGAATAATTGCTTAAGTCACCATTGATTTTTTTGTCCTATTATCATATACTCCATTGCAGAAAAATACTTGGGATGATAATGCAAAAGAGAAGTGGTCCAACCCTCGGAGTGGTAACCCAATCAATTAATTTAGTTATATACCTATAAGTTTATGGATGTCATACATTTTATTGATACAACATCTACATGAATAGATGATAATAGCTTAGATGTTCGAAAAAATTATATCACTGCAATCAAATTAATCTAGTGGAATCTACTCAAATCGACCTAAAAGTGTCTACTATTGTCAAACTTCCTGAAGAAACGATAATAGCTCAGCTACATAAATAAATTATATCACTGTAATCCATCAAGTTCAATAAAAACTAAGAAAAAATAATTTAATTGTTTTAACGAGATCCTCGAGCAGTGCTATATGCATGGTGTATTACTGTTATAGCAAAAGGAAGACGATGCAATAAGAATGATGGTTTATTTATGAGGGAGGTTCCATATTAAGGAAGGTTACAATTGCATCAACATATTGTAAATCCCAACATATAATGCTAAAACTAATACTAAATAATAAGTAGCATTATTTGAATTAATAAATTTTCAAACCAAATGAATGTTCAATTACCTAACTTGAAGTGTAACTAGCATGCTCAATATTGCACCTCGCCTTGATATGATGTCAAATAAAAGCAACAAGTAATCAATTGGTTAATAAAAAGTGAGCATAAATTTAGTTGGCGAAGATACAATGCTCTAACTAAAAACTTTGGTCCATGTTTTAAAAAACCTCTTGATTTCTATGTCAAAAATTTGAAATAACAACAATCCAAAATCCTTTCATCCTGAAAGGAATGGTCTAATAAAAATTTTGAATATACAAATTCTTAAATTAATGCACAATTATACACGTGTACTACATAAGGAAATTCATTAAAAACAATATTTCATTTTTATGACTATTATGTTTGTTCACGATAGAATATTAATATAAATTTAGTTGCTGAGATGTAAGGGTGTTTTTTAATATTAAAAAATAATTTGATATCATAAATGAAAAACTTGAAAAACATATAGAGATACTTGAATTTGAATGTCGAAGAAAGTAGACTTCAATTTCATTTTTGAATTACTATAAAATCCCCAACAATATAGAGAGAGAGATTTGGGATGTAAAGAATTGGCATAGAGTACCACAAAAAAGTTGTAACCAATTAAATTAAATGTGTTTAATTTTTAATTTTTATTGTGTAAGAAAACAATATTTGTAATATTATTATGATATATATAATTTACATGGAATATAGTCTAATTTTATTTGATGAAGAAAATCAATTTAGAAATATTTTGAAGAGAAATTGAAAATAATGAAAATGATGTGGTTGAAAATGATATTTTTTAGCAGAAGTTCAAACACAATACAGAAAGAAAGTTGTTCAAAATTATCACCGATATAGAATAGAACACTTTTTTGTATGTAAATATTAAATTGTAAAGTGTAAATAAGGTGAATTATATTTTTTCAATCAGGTCTATATTAAGTGATTGGGAGGAATGGTTATTATATTTCTTAGCCAAATGAGAGGAAGTGCCTATAGAAGTACCCTATAGGTTTCCCCACTATATGTATTTTAAAGAAAAATAAAAAAGAATAGTTTATTAAAAACAATAGTGACTAACTATAATACCCAACAAAAAAATGACTTAGTGTTTTTACAAACTATATCACGTTTGTAATTCCTATGAGACATGAAATTGATTGGAAAGTAACTAGGATGGTTGTTTCACAGATGCAAATTATAATAGTTTTTTGTATTGAGTTTACTAGTCATCACACAATTGGATTATGGATTCCTTCTTACTATCACACAAGTTCAAGAGGTGCAAATTCGACTGCAATGTCTACATGCAATAGAAGGGAGACCTTGCTTACTGTTGATTGTACTGTATATGGATGACTTGTTCATTACTAGTGGCTCAGCTGCCAGATTGACATACATCAATTAAGATTTGAGAGAGGCATTCTCCATGACATATCTAGGGTTGCTAAAGTAGTTTATTGTCCTTGAAGTGAATAAAAAATATGCCCCGATCATGATAACTCATTCTAGATACATATGAGATTTTTCAGAACATTACAGATGACTTATTGCAAAGAGACATCCTTTCCCTTCTTATTTCACATCAAATTGGAAGATGGTGGTTCTCCACCCCTAGTTGATAGTACTCTCTACATATATTTGATTGTTAGGTTATTGTACCTTACTCATTCAAGACTAGACATGTCATATGTTGTGAGTGTTGTTACTAGGTTCATGGAAGAGCCACATGATATACATTGGAAGGACGCAAAGTGCATACTTAATTATATGCAAGGTACTAGAGAGTTTGAGATTTACAATTCTCCTCATTCTTAGCTAGATCTTATTGGTTTTACTCATTCAGACTAGGTTGGTGATAGTACTGACATAAAATCTACATCTGGATTTGTATTCATGTTGGGATCTAGACCAATATGTTGGTCAAGAAAGAAGAAAGCAACTCTTTCACTCTCTTCAGCTGAAACAGAGTATCGAGGGGCTGTAAATGGTACTATTCAGGAAATTTGGATACATGGGATTCTGACAGAGTTTGGAATTCAAACTTATCCTTCAGTATACCTCTTCTATGATAATCAAAGTGAATTAAAATTTCTAGTGATCTAGTAGAGAAGTAGTGGACCAAACACATTGAAGTTAACATGCATTACATACAGGAACTAGTGCATAGTAAGGTTATAATTCTACATTACTTCCCTATGCAGGAGCATATTGTAGACATATTCACCAAATATTTCATTGAAAGATATTTTTCTATCTCGTATATCTTGTTGGTGTGAAGGTTTGATTCAGTTATTATTCCTGGTTCCATTGTTCTTTTTGATGGATTTTTTTTCTATGAGGTTTTCCCGATGGGTTTTTTTTCATTAAACCAAAACCTGCAGATGTTAGTGAACATACGAAACCAAGCAAAAGGCCCTATTTAGGCCTTGGATTGGGATATGGTCTTGGATTTGTATCTGGATCTGCTTCAGGTTCATTCTTAATATCGAGATCTTGATCATCTTGATTCTAATCTTCATACTCTGAATTTTAAATATTAGTAGAGACATCAACAAATGCAAATGGGATTGATTGAGTATTTATAACTTCTTCTTTTTCAGTTGGTTGTGGATCATGCAACTAATCTTAATTAAATTGAACATTGTTCTCTATGAAACATAGTTTGGTTTCAATATGCATTAGTTTGTAAGCCTTTGCATCATCTATATATTCCAGTAGTATGCATTCACTACTTTGATCTTCGAAGGCTTTCCTCTCGTCAGTCATAATTCTGACCCATGCTTTGGAGAGACGTTGGGATTATGTCCCTTAAATGATTTTAATGGAGTGAACCAAACCACTAATTTCTAAGGCACTCTATTCTGGATGTACAAAGAATAATTTACTTCTTCAACCCACATATATGATGGAAGATTACTTGCTTCAAGAAGGCATGTAGCCATCTATTTCAAGGATCTATTCTTCCTATCAACTACGGCATTTTTCTGTGGTGTGTATGGGACTGAGTGTTACATTTGAATACATGTTGAAGCACACAACTGCTGGAATTTTTTTTTATATACTCTCCATGTTAGTGGATAAATATACTCAAGCAGACTCAAGCCAGATATCCCTAGTCCAAGTGGATCAAGAACAAATCAAGTACACAATACAATCTGCTTTCCTAGATCAAATATAAATCCAAGCTAATAGATAGATCACCTACTTGAGGTTTGCAAATCCTCTTCTATATTTATTAATCCAAGCTCCAAAGCCTTCAGAGCTTGAGCTACAAAACCCTGTAGAGCAAGTGGAAACAAGCAAAGAGTACATATCCAAACATGAATTGATCTAATTTAAAAGTTAAGGAATAAATATCTAAACATTATCAACATAGAATGTTTATGAAAAGAGTTTATATGAATGTAATCAAGGAGATACATTGAATTACATAGGAAATAACATCACAACCTAGCCTTAATGCTACAATCTTCCATCCAACAATCCAAGCCAAGCCAAGCCTCCAAAGGATGATAGTATCCTCCCAAAGGATGAGGTATTGCCTCCCAAAGGATGATAGGGATCACCAAGAAATTCCATGAGCATAAGAGTACTATTGCTGGGGCGCGCACCCAAACGTTCCTTAAGGTGGGTAACTCTGCAGGTTTTTGGGAACTTGTAATCAGAGCTACGGTTCAAAATAGTCTTAGGGGTGTTGGGGTTGAATAAAAACCTTATTTTGTAATAAACCCATGGTTTAAATCCAGGGTTTAGGGTTCGAGGTACCCATGGTTTTAGTCCATGGTTTTGTAATAGTGCGCTGTATAAATAAGCACTCTTATAAATAAGTCAGGTTAGGCTTTTTGTGTAAGAGGAATTGATGCGAAGCTAAGGCTATTTTGTAAGAAAAGGTTAAGTCCCAGATGTGTGCATGGATGACCTCTGCAGCTGTGTGTGCAGAGGGTTTTGGGTGAGTAAGGAAATCTGCAGCTGTGTGCGTAGAGGCCTGCAGCTGTGTGCGTGGCTTTGAGGACTTCAAGGGATCTGCAGCTGAGTGCAGAGATCAGAACTGTGGTTTTTGTAGAAAGTTGAATAAAACATATATCTATGGACGTAACTCCTACACTGGGGGTGAACCACGTTATATCTGTAAATTTGAGCATATAGATCTGTAGACAAAAACAAAACTCACAAAGAATATCTCACAATTTACTCAGCAATTGAAGAATGAAACAGTGCAAAAGGCTTGCAGCTGTGAATGCTTTCATTAATCAAAAAGTAATTCAGATAATAATTACAATGATGTAAAATGGCTTTAATAGCCACAAGCAATTCGAATCCACATGAGGAAGTTCGAATTGATGACTCTACTTGACTATAGGTAACCAAGACTTGTCTAAATCACAATTGGAGTTCTAAAACACAACCAACTATTACATTTAGTATTAAATAATGGTTAATTGACTGTGGTAGGTGAGAAAAGTGCCCCACATGTGTGCAATTAATGAAA